>JASVEL010004255.1:0-75952 GCA_032618575.1 Nicotiana noctiflora | reverse complement strand
GGTAGAAACCTCTACATTGACATCCGCCACGAAGGCTTAATTAATAAAGCAATACTTGTCAGTCGTTCGCTAGTCTTTGGAATGCAAGCTACCCTGCTAGAACATAATCCGATGCACCTTGCCATGCAACCTGTGGTATTTTCCCGTCGTAGCCCATAACATATTAATCTAGACAACCTGACATTGGGACAACCAGTCTGCAATCTAGTATCATAACCCAATTTAACATACCAAGCAAAGAAAGATCCACTCGGACCTCCAATTTCCAATAACCGCTAGACGATATCGATACACATGATCTACAACTACCGCACACTCGGATCAGGAAGACTTCTAGTCTCCAACACATATAACGCATGAATCACTATGCATGATCCCACACTCCACCGTACGAATACATAACACTCATCAAGTATCCATTCATACCACGAAAGATATTCAAAAATTTCCCTGCACCATCAACAACTCAATTATCAACAGTCGATCCAACAAGAGAATACTGCAATACCACCAATATTATCAGTTTACATTACCTTGCCTTTTTTTACTGAACATATACCCCCGAAGATCGATCATTCATCTACTGAAATAGCAATACCATCCCTTATTCATCCGAAGATTGATTCTTTATTCACTTGCAGTTGTCCGTGCCGCTCAAGAATTTAATGAATTCCCATTATATTTTGAACTGAACAGAAACCTTGAACATGAAAATCTCAATCTTTCATATCATAACACATAGACGATACCACACTAGGATAACATAAGGACTTCTATCTCTCTCCTGCGCCGGAGACATCGACGCACTCAACTAGTCAAGAACTTTCATGACCCCATATAGGATTACACACTCCATGCTTCCCATACCTATATGAAATATACTCATCTTTAAACCATAGTAAAACACATCAAGAATTCTTTCTCCCAATTCCATTGCAAAAGCTAAACTGCCAGGACTAATCCTTCTATCCAACCAAGCTAAGCAAATTGCCAGCACGCAAGAGCTTTGCTGCACAATACATGTAAGACTCATTAACTCAAACACATACAAAGAATTAATCATATCCAGTTTCCTATCTGATTCATCTTTAATTTGACATTCTCCCTTTGTAGCACCACAATACCTCAACCAGGTTACCACACGAGACTCGCACATAAAACCACACTATCTAAGACCCATAGGCCACCGAATACCCTCTCAAACGTCTCCCATAATACCACATTCCAGAATACTTTACTTTGAAGAACTTCCTGCGAATCTGAATTCGTTACCATTACCTTCCAAATACAGATACATATAATCCATAATTTAACATAACATACCACAAGTCTTGATCTCTTCTAATGAATACACAGTCTCTAGCCACATACACAAACTTAAGATACCTGATTGTCACATGCAAAACTTTGAACACGGTAAAACCATTCTCGAGAGTCATTCACTCTTATTCAACTGTAATTCACCTGCCTTAATGAACAAAAACACTCGTGCCTTATTAGTACTCTGACACCGCAAAAAATGATCTCATATAGATACAAACAACCATCTTTCCTCTCTATACACTGAGCATTCTTTATCAACAGTAGCTTAAAACATCCTAGTATTTCTTCACATCTACGAAGAAACATATAACCTTTATCAAAATTTTCCTTCACACGCGCCATTCTCGGCTCAATTTCTACAACCAGACCTAATCCGCCAACATACTTTAAGACAAAATCAACATAGCACACAACCATGAAATCAGCTAATCCATCGCAACCTCTCCAACTTGGCTTGAAGACATATACCAGGACACGCTCAATAATCCTTAATACTTTTACTCTAATGAAATCACAAAACTATAGTGAGATTTAAACTCAAGTCATCAACAAATTTGTGAAAACACAGATCAACTAGTACCGTAATCCTCCACACATCTCACATTCATCTATACCATAGTTGAGTCCACTTTATTAAGCATCCCAGTTCCTCAGTTATAACACATACCCTCCAATTACACATAAAATATTTTAACATACACATAAGGATCATACCACTCAAAAATACTCCGTAGGAGATAACCCGCATGTTTTGCCTCATTTCAATATTTCCATATACCTTCCACTATCATATATGTTACACAATTAATTAGTCTTTCTTGTTCTAAACTCATAACACCACATGAAATTCATGTTACTTTCCTACTAAGACACATAAAAATATTCTTCACTCGCCCATAACTTGGGGCTACACAATAGATCGTTATAGGAAACAAACACTTAGCAACTAATCTATTATCCAGCAGACTTCTTCGTCACTACCAAAATCACATAGATACACCTCACAGTACTAACATACTCATCGCATGGATAACAAGCCACCATTCCGGCTAATAAGAACAACACTGAACGTATAAGTTCAAAACACTCGCTCATACAATCAGCACATCGGTGCTCAAGCCATAGGCAAAGATTTGGCCTCAAGTCCTCCAGACTGGCCCAACATGAACTCACATAGATTAGCTCTCGCCCCTTGATCAGGGAATCACAAGCCATCAAGGCACATATAATACCGAGCGCTCGCGTGTGCATACAAACGTGTGGAAGGAATTTTAAGATTTTATATCTCAAGCTGAATCAAGTACGCACGATAAGAATTATAAGAATGGGAAGTTTTCCTAAAGGTTCTACAACCTCTCGAGGATTGTGAGCACGTGATTTTTGTCCCAAGCAATTAATTCCAAATAAAAATACAAAAATAATTTTTGATTGCAATTGGTTTGATTAGTGTATAGAAAATACCAGTGTTTGTTTTAATTGTTAAAAATAAAATGAAAGAAATTTGAAATGAAATACAAAAGGAAATTAATTGGAAAATATCACAAAAAATATAAGGTAAATACTAGGAAATTGGAAAAAATCAAGGAAAAATACAAAAAAAATTGAAAATAAAAGAAAATACATCAGTATAAACTATTCAAGGAAAATAAATCTAAAATACAAAGGAAAATACAGAAGTTAAATAAATAAATAAATACAATTTAAAAATACAAAAATACAAAATACAATTTGAAATACCAAAATTGAGCCAAATACACAAAATATTCAGCCCAAATACAACACCCACAGGCCCGACCCAATGTCCAAAGACCGGCCAATCTCACAAAAATATCAAACGATACCATATAACACAACAGATCTGGGTCGTTGATAGAATTGATCAATGGACCAAATAAGGCGGTGGCCTTGTGAATAAAACGACACCGTTGAGGAAAATAATCAAGGTCGTCCATCTCATTTAATCTAACGTATGAGACCAGTGTCTTACTTAAACAAACGACGTCGCCTAAGCAATTTAATCTCAGCCGTCTATCTAGTTGATCCAACGGACATGATTAAGGGTTCATTAACACCAAACGCTATCGTCTTAAGGTAAATTGATCTGGACTGTTCAATTAATTAAATCCAACGACTGTTAAACAATAATACAATTTTAATATATAAACAATACCCCCTTCCCCCCGTTCATTTCACACCATTACACACACACACATCTCACAATGAAACCCTAGCCGCCTTTGTACCCTTCTTCTCCTCCCCTTCTCTCACAAGACCACCGGAAACCTACCGGTGGTCACTTTTCTATTGTCTTCTCCGGATCAGGCCACTCCCTTGAACCCCTTCCTTTATCTTCTCACACCAGTACTCCTTTAACCTCACCCCAGAAAAACCACCAGTCTCCTAGTCTTGAAATTACGGTCACCGGAACCCTAGCCGGCGACCACCAAACTATGAACCAACCCTTTACCTTAACACCCAGAACCACCATAAAACGATCTTTCACCATATCATAGCCCCATATCTCGAATATAACCCAAACGTCTCGAATATTAAAAAGTGTCTCGCCAGAACCCTACTACGGCGAACACCCAAAACCAAAACCCTTCAAAACCACATCCTGGATCTCTGAATACCCTTTTACACACCCAAACCAGATTTCTAAGAGTCTATTTGGAAGATCTAGCATCTAAGAGACTCCAAGTCTATGAGACGCTGGAAAATCAAGAAAAGAAGAAAGAAAGAAGAAAGAAAGAAGAAAAGAAAGAAAGAAAAGGAAAAAGAAAGGAAAAAGAAGAAATCCTAAAGCTAAGCACCGTGAAACCTCCCTTTGTTCTGTCTTTTAGTGTTCTTATCTGTTAAAACTTGGATCTGTTTAGAAAAATCTCTATACATGTTTAAAATTGATTAAATACCCTGAACTCGTCTCTATTCTGTGCTTTGTTCTTTTGTGTTCATATTTGCTGATATGCGTCTATTGACACGTATGCCTGAAATCGACTAAGTATTCTTAATTCTGACTATAACTACCTGTAAATCATATGCTATTAGTTATTTTATGCTATTGTTCAATAGATCCTGTCTTGACTAGGGTTTTGATTAATTGGAATTCAACCATTATTAATTTGTCTCTCTGAGTTCTGATTAATTTTAAAGTTATTCGTAATTAGGACTATTTGTGCAAGACTACTTAAACTGGCTACATTTGCAATATGATTTATACGTTTGTTTCTTCTGAACTTTTGAGTGCTTAGTCACATCTAGGTTATATGTGTAAAATGTCTATTGTGGTTATATTTGCAACACAGAGTGAGTCTTTGATTTTGTAAAATTTATTTGTGGCTATCTTTGTAAGGGTGGTTAAATTTGAAAAGGTTAATTAGTCTAAAACTGACTAAAATCTAAAACGAGTCTCAGGGGTTATATTTTAAATATGTTAATTATCCCAAGTCTTGGTAGATCTAATGATAGGTCGGGTAAATATCATTGAGTGTAAAGGCTAAAACGAGGAAGGTGAATTGGTATTTCTGTAGATTACATAAAGGTAATGGGGGCATAAATAACATTAATGCCTGGTTTTACTGAAAATACATGAACAATAAAGGGTAGACTAGGCATAGTTAAAAGGTAAATGTGAATAAACCTTAGTAAGTGAGGGCAACTAGGTAAAATCCGCCCAATAGAACAATAAGGAATAGCCTAGAACCTTATAGCAGGGGTTCAAGTGTATTTTCGTTAGAATTATGCTATACATAACTGATTGAAATAAAAAGAGTTGGGGTGGGAAATTGGACTAACTAATTCAAAATTCCCTCCCAAATTTATTCTATAAATAGGCTATCTCAAGCCTGAAAAAAGGGTTCCCAATTAGAGAGTTCTGAATTCTTAGAGTTTGAGGGTTCAATTTTCTGGTACACAACTTGAGGGTCGAAAAAATTTACTCCAGGGGTTCTGAATTTGAGAGTTTGAGGGTTCGATTTCTGGAGTTCAACTGTTGGTCCCAACTTTTAGGAGAGAATCTGAGAATACTACTGGTCTTCTACTTAGCATACAGTTCGAGTACTATTTCTGGAATCTTTGCTGGTTGTTCCTTTGTCGTGTTTTCTTCAACTTTGCTTGAATTTCCATTTGCTCGAGTTATTTGCTGGTTCACTGCTGAGTTTTGAGATTTGCTGTGTTAATTGCTCCTGTTCGATGTTGCTCATCGTCATTGCTGTTGCTGATTTTCCTTCTTCTCCAAAACCTAGAACTCGTTGATTTGCTTTTGAATCAGGTACACTACTATGTTCTTGAGTTGTAATTGAGTTGACTGTTGAAGAAATAAAATGTTAACCAGTTCTAGTTACTCAATTATATATATGTTCTTTCATTATGTAGTTTTAAATACTTAGATCTTTATAATTCATTAGGAAATGATTGTAATAAGTATTGGGTTGAGCGAGTATACTTTTAAATTTAGTAGTAGTAGTAGTAGTAACATAAACAATAGGTTGAATAAGTTAGATAGAAAATCATCACCTAAATCTAAAACTAAAAACGGCTAAAACACAGTTGATATACTTAGATTTATACCTGTTCTGAAATTAGTCATGTAATATTAACACTTAGATAATTTTGTTAATCAAGTTCTAATTCACCATCAATTAATTCGAAAAAGCATGAGTAGTTGAATTTTAAAATTGTGTTACTATTTTATCACTGGTAAAATTGGTTTAGCTACAAAACTTGCATTAAGCTATTGTGATATGGTGATCTAAATATGGTTATAATAACAGTGGTAATTCTAGCATGTTTAGTTGAAGTTTATAACACTGTTTTCAGTTAAATGAGAGTAATAATAACTCTGCAAATAATGTCTCAACCAATACGTAATTCATAAATTCATACTCTGTTAATCTAGTAGTTAAATAGCAACAAGTTGATTAAACTAGTGTTGACATTCTTAGTTAATTGACATTATTGAAATCAATAATGATCAAATGTAATTTGGCATTATTAAAAACAGTTAATTGCTAGTACTGAATAGTGTTTGTTCGTAGTGCTGTTACTGAAATGTTAATCTGCCTTAGTTCTACTTTAGATGTAAGTAATCTGGGCCTAGTCATAAATACAGACCCAGATCTAATTAATATGGCATTCATGCCTTTGGATAAAAATTGAAGTGTTAGGTGGACCCCGGCTGTCCAGTTGCACCTGGGTGCAATAATGTGAGATAGCCTAGATTTCAGGCCCAATAACGTATAAAGGGCCTGAATCCAAATAAAGGGTGGTATAAAAATGACATAAAATCTGAAACAGTTATACTTAGGATGAAAAACCAAAAAATAGAAAATGTAGCCCATTTAAGATTGGACCTTAATAAAATGGAGATGAGCCTCACTAAACCACAAATACTTAATTGTGGGGCCCTCAAATAAGTGTCGACATAAAAACTCTAGATTCGGAAGGACCGTTTAGCGAATTTCACGGTCTTTCCCAAAGTTAATAAAGATGTAGATACTTTAGGCGCGATTAATAATATTACATTCCTAATACGGGTGCACATTTATGTGACCCAAATTCAAAATTCCGGCGAAGCTGAAATGCACTAAAGTCATAGGCGTACTGGTAAGGTGTGACTCGAAATGCATTTTTGCAACGTCGCAATTCCTAAAAATGATAAAGCGGGACCTTAATAATGCATAAAAATGAAGCATATGAAAATCAGATAAAAATAAAAATAATAGTTGAGCGACCGTGGTAGAACCATGGAATCCGGGAGAGCCTAACACCTTCTCCCGGGTTAATAGAATTCCTTATCTGGATTTCTAATTCGCAGACTATAACAGAGTCATAATTTCCTCGGTTCGGGATTAAACCGGTGACTTGGGACACCATTATTTTCCCAAGTGGTGACTCTGAAATTTAATAAATAAATCCCGTTCCGACTATCCTTTAATTGGAAAAACTCATTCCCTTTTATTATTATATCCCTTCCCTGGGGTGTAGTATTAATAAACGGTATATAAGTAAAGAAAAAGGAGGCGTGACAAGGATAAATACAGACGTCTCCATACCGATCCACGAGACACTACTAAACCTGCTCATGACTCGTGAGACTTAGTAACCTAGGTTCTGATACCAACTTGTCACGACCCAAATTTCATACCCGGTCATGATGGCACCTCTCATGAAGACAATACCAAACAACAACCCCAAATCCTCTTTTAGCAGCTATTAAACATAAATGAATGGAAATACTAATTAATGGCATTTAACTATTAAATTTCATCCCAATACAATCCGACCGGAGTGTCACAAGTCACGAGCATCTAATAAGTAGGGACACTACTATTGGCCAATATAGTATATATATACAAGATAAAACTGGAATTTCAAAAACAGAATGCGGTGTTGCGAACGCTGGCAGTCACCTTGCTCAACTACCACATTTATGTCCTTCAGTCCTGCTAATAACCGGTTACCGGGTGAACAAAACCTGCAACTGTACGGAAGGTGCAAAGAGTAAAGTGAGTACTTCCAACTCAGTGGTAATAAGAGAGAATAATAACTGAGCGATAAGAAAACACGTAAGGGCACACCAAAATGCTATAAAAAGACGGTATAGCCCTTTGAGAAAAATCGAAATACTGTGAAAATCCTTTAGAAAATCTCAAGATTAGTTAAAAATCACTTTTACAAATCTCTTTTACAAATATCACTTTTACAATATCTCTTTTTCTTTTTCAACGGCCAAACATATAAATGCTATATCAGATAGAGAAAAACGGATCATAAATTGGCCCCTTGGGCACAACACTCCTTAAAATATAATACCAGGGTATTTGATCAACTAGGCAAGTAACAATATGTATGCCGATTATATATGAGTGTTAAATGTCATGCCACGTAATACAAACGGGAGTAAATGCATGAACGCAATGCAATGCATATGACCGCTGCGGCGCGCAACCCGATCTATTTGGGTACCCGCGCTCACTGTGGGGTTTCAGCCTCTGGAGCGGCTCCTACAACCCAAGTTCAATATCAATATCACACTGCTGTGGCGTGCATCCCAATCCATGCATGTATATGCATATGCTCACATAACAGTCGAGGCCTGAAAGCCTTCTCACATAGAACTCGAGGCCTGAAAGCCTCCTCACATATCACTCGAGGTCTAAAAGCCTCCTCACATCATTCTGCATGCCCTCACATATGGCCCTAGGCCCCAATCAGTCCAAAAATAGTCAAATAGCCCCTCGGGCACCAGTAAAACAATAATACTCAACTCAACGATAGTTCAAATATCAGTTAAAACTCCAAGTTTGAGTAAAATATAGTTGAGTTCATAAAATAGTATAAATCACACAGACTGAGTTTAAATAATATTTCAAGTAATGAGGAAAACAATGATGACAATTCATAAAGAGTTCAAATAATCGGCAATAAGCCCCAAGTATGGCAATGAGCCCAAGTCATAATGATAACAACAATACAATTACAAATACGCGGTAAAAACCAACAACCGGGATGGACCAAGTCACGATCCCCAACGGTGCTCTACCCCACGCGCAGGTCCAACGTACAAGTCACCACAATACAACACTAAAATGTGTAAATCCGGGGTTTCAAACCCTCAGGATATCATTTCCAAGTATTACTCACCTCGAACCAGAGAAATCTCAAGCCCGCGACGCTTTTCCCCTCAAATCGGCCTCCGCGCGCGTCGAAACTAGCCAAAAATAGAGCGAATACATCATAATGTGCAAAACGAGACAATACCCAATCAAAAACAATCGAATTATAGCAAGAACCTCGAAACTAGCAAAATTCGAGCCCCGGGCCCGCTTCTAAAAAAATTACAAAATTCACATTTCGGAATTATCGTCTCACCACGAGTCCGTACATATAAAATTTATCAAAATCAGAGTCCAATAGCTCCTTCAATTTCAAATTTTCAATACAAAAAACTAAGCCCTAATTTCTCCAATTTTCACCCAATTTTTAGAGATTTAGATGGTGATTCTTCAATAATATCACGTAATTAGCTCATAAAACTGACCTCCTATTGAAACCTAGTTGAAATCCTCTTACTCCCTCATCCAATAGCTCCAAAATGTGCTCAAAAATAATTTTTGCTCGCGGATGAAATATTTTTAACATTTCCCAACTGAAAAAACTCTCATCGCGTTCGCGACCTAAGCCCCGCGAATGCGTATAACAATTTTATTTAACCATCATTTACCATACACGAACGCAATATCCATAATGCGAATGTGGTGCTTAATTCCTCACTCCTACGCTAACGCGACACTAACCCACACGTTCGCGATGCACATCCTTCCTCTCAAACGCGAACGCGATCTAGACCTTACGCGATCGTGATGGCTAAACCGAGGACCTCTCCAGATAAACCTATGTGTTCGCATCCCATCTCACACGAACGTGTAGAAGAAAATTTTGCAGCAATGACTGATGCAATTGAGCAGCTTCACATAACCAAACTTGGTCCGTTTGACCATCTGAATTCATCCCGATGTTCCTGGGGACCTCAACCAAAGATACCAATATACTCCAAATTATCATACGAACTTGTTCCAATCATAAAAACACGGCCGTTAATACAAATATTATTAAATCACGACGGATTCAAGCCTAAATTCAACTAAAACTTTCGAATCTCACATTCGATCAAAAACCCGACCAAACGACGTCCGATTGACCTAAAAATTTGCAGACATATCCAAAATCATCTAACGAAGCTACTACAACTCTCGAAATTCCATTCCGACCCTCGAATCAAAATCTCACATATCAACCGGAATCCGCCAAAATTCAAACTTCGGCAATTCAAGCCTAATTCTACACAAGACCTCCAAATTCAATCCGATCGCACTTCTAAGTCACAAATCATCCCCCGAAGCTAACTGAACCACCGAAAATCACATCCGAGCCCTCTAACCACATAGTCAACTTCCGTTGACTTTTCTAAAACAAGCTTCCTTCTAAGAGGCTATGTGCCTTATTTTCACCCAAAACCAATTCAATTACACCCGATCAACTCTAGTACTGATATTGAGACATGAAGCAACACAATGAGGGAGAAACGGGGTGGTGACTCATGTGACGACGGATCGGGTCGTCACAATGTTTGGATGTTGCAGACAAGTCATAAATAAGTTGTATACTATATAATTTATTTTTAATTTGTAGTTTGTCGTATGGTGTATTAAATTTATACAATTTTTTTTTTTAGATTTGTAAGTTGTACCATGCCGTTACATATTAGCATCATTGATCTAAGCGAAGCCCTCATGTAATAATAATGATACTATAGTTCAGAGTACAGATTAAGGTAATGTTAATGAAGTTCCTAGGTTTACTGAGATTGCAATATAGGCAACCAAATGTACTTCTCTTAATAAAATTGGCCGAGGAAAAAATTTAGTTGTGCATGAATTATTCGCTGCAAATTTCAGTTACGGGCAGCGTTCAGAGTTGTCACTGATAAAGAGAACTCAAAAATACAGAAAACAGATTGATTGTAACTTGTAAGACAATTTCAGTTAGGGTGGGTATTATACAAATGTAGGACAATTTTGATAAATAGATTTTAAATATTGTATAAGAACGAAAAAATACATCCAATAAAACATGACTGATTTAGGGAGTCTTAAGTTATTCTCCCAACTAGTGGTGGAAAAATAATTTTAAAAAAATAGTTATCACTCATTTTAAATAGAGGTCAAAAAAGGATAAGAACCATATAATTAATTTAGAAAATAGATAACCAATGGGAATCCACTAACCAATGCATAACCAATGTATAACTACTATGAGTTTAACTTTTACGTTTGTAAAGCTTTAAATTATGGGATCCTCAAGTTTGGGAGACTAGGAATTTTCCCAAATGTGATCATATTTAAGAAGTGGCAGCTAACTTATTTTTTATCTATATTAAATATGAGTTGGATCGAATAATTTCTTCCATTTTTGGTTACACGCTTTCTACCCGAACGATATCTGATCTGATTCGCCCGTTTACCAACTCTACTGCCAACGTTAATAGATACTATGTACATGTACTAAAGTGTGCGCGTCTAAATATTAAATCAACCTATTCGAGCATAATTTTACATGTACTCGCTGTGATGTGCTAGAATAACAACCACCTATTGGAGTCTAATTTCATTTTGATCAAGAAACTGTGAAAGAAAAAATAGCGGTGGTTATATGAGGAGATAAAGAGGGGCAATAGAGTCAATTTAAATTCCAAATGTTCCCACTTGTGTCGAGTAGATAAAAAGTAGTAGTTGTACTGAGCAATATTAAATATTATTCTTATTGGTGGTGGTGTATAGGCGAGCGATCAAGCAAAGGGAGCATTAGATTCCTTGGGTTAAGTTGGCTCTGCTATTTTGTCTTTCCACACAGGGTAATGATGGAATGGAATTTAGATAAAAACACACGTCAAAAGACCACCACCACCTTCCCACCAAACCAAACCAACTCCCCATTATTTGGTCAATTCAAGAAAAAGCGCAACTTAAACAAAGACTTAATTTGTGATTCCACATTGCTAATTTGTCTAAACAATTATCAAAACGGCCAGATGCCAAGAACAAAATTTAATTAATTCTCTTATAATGGCATCTGATGAATTCTGTTCGAGATACTTCCGGAATCCAAGAATATGGTATCTTAAGCAGGGCGGACGCAAATATGTTTACTCGAATTCCTTTAGTCGAAAAATTACATATATATATATATATATATATATATATATATATATATATATATATATATATATATATATATATATGTTTTAAAAAAACCACTGGACATAACTTAGTGATCAAGGAGGTTCAAAATTTTTGTAAAGTCATTTATTCTATTCCCACTAGTTATAATATTTTAAACTTTTTTTCTTTTTTAACCCCCTTAGGGTTAATCCTACGCCCCCCACTGATTCTAAGCGTCCTCCATTCTTCACTATTTACTACTCTCTCCGATTCACAATAAATGTCTAATTTACTTTTAGCATGCCCATTAAAAAAATACTAAATTATATACAAAAATACCTACTATGACTAAATAACCCCTAATTAAATATTTATTGTGAGGAGTAAGAATTTTTTTTATAGATATGTACATAGGGGTTATTTTGTAAAAACAAATTGAATTCTTTTTTAATTACGTAACTGGACACTTATTTTGTATCAAAATAAAAAAGTAAATTGGACATTTATTATGAATCGAAGTATTCTATTCCATCTCTATACTTGGAAAAAGTCGATAAGAAAAAGTTTCCACAAACATAAAAGTGTTTTGAGTGTCCTAAATTTTCTAGGGAGAAGATTATTCCCTTATTTGAACAAACTGGAATAGTCGCTTCGATACTTTTTCTGCGTGATCTTTACTTTTAGTGTATCAATTTAATACTAGCATTAATCGTACAAAATGTTTGACTAAATTATCTTTATTTTTTTTAAAATAAGTAATTAATTGTTATATGCATTTTTAAATAATAACGGTGAAATTGAAGACAAAATTAAAACATTTTTGACTTTTTAAAATGACCAAAAATTTGCATCACCATTTTTTAAAGCTAAAGGACCAAAGAGAGTACAAAAATATCCACCAATTAGGGGTGGATATCGGTCGGTTCGGTTTGGCTTTGAAAATTATCGGTTTTGCCAATCGGTTATCGGTTTACAAATATCATAACCCGAAACCAAACCGATAAGATATTAATTATCGGTTATCATCTTATCGGTTATTGATCCTTATCGGTTCGGTTATCAGTTTACTCGATAAGATAAAACTAAAATTAAAAGTGCTCAATTACTCAAACTGAATATCAAAAAATTGCTACTCCTCTAACCATAAATTTCACATGAGTAGAGAAGACACCAAGACTGGCGGTTAGCAAACAAGAAACATAAATCAGAAGCAAACAGAGACAAATATCAGAAGCAAACAGAGGCAAAATTTTTGAACAAACATAACAATTAACAAGAAGCAAACAAAAAAATCTTGAGCCAAAACTTACATGATGCGATTAACAAGTTAGGCGTATGGCGTTACAAGATGCGAGTGATTGTTTGGAGTTGGGGGCTGCGACGGAAATACAATGAGAGAGACAAAAACAGAGTGAACTAAAGAGGGAAGGGAATTAGTAAAATAAAACCCTAGTATATACTTAAGGGTAGATTAATAAATTACTTCATTCTTATTGGGTTATCGGTTTTTACCCAATAACAAAAATGCAAACCGAGACCGAACCGATAACCAAATAACTCCGTTACCGAACCGTTAACCCAATAACTCAATACCGATAACCCAATAAAGAATTAACGGTCTGGATTATCGGTTTTACCCGATATATGCCCACTCCTACAACCAATGACTATTTCTAATTTGTCTTTTAGGTCGTAGAGTTAGTCTCTTACAAACATCTAATTACTTTGAAACAATTCATTGCAAATTGACATGATAACATTTTTTTATATACTTTTGAGACAGTTTTAAGTTTAAACTAATCATTGAGCTTTACTAAAAAAATCTTCATCAGGGTCTTAATAAAATAACGGAGAAGGGCCTAAATTGCCCCTCAACTATCAGATTTGGTCTAAAAATGCCCCCCATCCACCTATCGGGCCAAATATGCCCTCTGTTAATGTTTTTGGCTCACAAATGCCCTTTGAGTTAACGGAAGGACACGTGTCATCCTCTTATTGGTGCATTCTAAATATTTCATAATTAATTAAAAAGACACATTATTCATACCTGAAAAATAAATAAAAAATTTCTAAAATACTTACAAAAGTTTTTTACTAAAATAAGATTTTTTTTTCCAGTTTTTAACTTTTGTAAGTATTTTAGAAAATTTTTATTTATTTTTCAGGTATGAATAATGTGTCTTTTTAATTAATTATGAAATATTTAGAATGCGCCAATAAGAGGATGACACGTGTTCTTCCATTAACTCAAAGGGCATTTGTGAGCCAAAAACATTAACAGAAGGGCATATTTGGCATAATAGGTGGATGGGGGGCATTTTTAGACCAAACAAGATAGTTGAGGGGCATTTTAGACCCTTTTCCGATAAAATAATAAGAAGTAACCATAGCAAAGAATCTACATACAATTTGATTTGATTATTAAGGGTGTGGGCAAGAGAATCACTTAACTTTAAAGTAAAAAAAAAAAGGGAAGAAAAAGTGAAAAAGATTGTACATTTATCTATGTTTTGTTTGGTTGGCTTAGTTTGCTACACAAGATTCACGTAAAGGATATGTCCTACAGCAACATTCATTCATTCATTCTATATATGCTGGAAATAAAAAAGGATGCCTTATTCAATGGTGCAAACGAAAAGGACAACAACTCAATCCTTATCAATCCAAAGCATCTTTCACGTGATGACAAGCTCATCATTCAACTCCATTTTATCATGAATTTATGTGTTTGTGACTCATCGCTATATCTCTTCCTCATTCCTTAGATTCCTCACTTTTCTTAATTATTTTTATTTTTATTTTTATTTGTGTCTGTTATATAATTATTTTAGGGTCGAATAATTCGAATTTGAGTACCAATTAAAATTGATTATATAATTAACACTTAAATCTGTAATTCCTAGTTAGTGTTGTCACAGTTGCCCCATGCCCAAATAACACGTCTAACTCGTTCATTTATTGAACTCAACCCATTTTAATCCATTGAAAGTTGGGTTGATATTTAACCCAAATTGACCATAAGTAATATTGGAGTATCTCACTAGAATAAATTTATCTGATATGTTATATATGACCATGAAAAAAGAAAAAAAAAGTTTTATTTAGTAATTATACAATTATAAGAAAACAACATATATTAATTAAAAATTGATAAGAATTGAGGGGTTGGGTTATGATCCAAATTTTAATCCATTTTTACCCAATATATCTTAATCAAAAAGACTATTGGACGAGGTAAATAATGTACTTATTACCTCGATCCATTTTGATCCGTTTAAAATTGGTTCAACCCAAACATTTAACACCTATGTTCCTAGTTAAAAATGAAAAGATATTTATCACGCTACCATTTGCATTTGTCTTGTCATGACTCATGAGGTATTCTTGTCATTTTCATACTAACCAAGGCAGGACCAGGAGTGGTTGAGGTGAAATAATGGATTGTTTCTGTTGGTGATTTTTACTAGTAAGGAAATAAAAAGCTTCTTATAAAATAATTTTTCATTCTCAGAAGTCAGAACTTGAATTAAAATTTTTTTTTTATTAAAAATAAAGAGATCTTGACTGATCATCCATTACATTCGTATTAAAAATTCGAACCCTAAATCTTTGACTAAGGTGAATGGATGTCGAACCGCTCCATAAAAATCCTTCAAAAATTCTACTTTGCCTTTTTATCTTCCTCTCAAGTTTTAACTTCATAATTTTTTACAACCTAACTTTACAGGTTGTATTCCTTGTTGAACGATATAATTGTTGCAACTTATTTCCCATTACAGATCACGTCAGTTAGTGTGCCAGCTGAGAGCGTTAAAAATAACTTTACTCAATAGAAAAAGATATTTATGTTTTCCTTTATGGTTGGAGATATGAAGAGATCTAAAGCTAATTGTACTACTTTTACGGAAGCAGAAATCATAACTTGAAGTGTTTGAGCAAAAGTACGACTGTGCCTTCTACCTAGTTTTCTTCTTTGACTTAATTTTATTAGACATGACCAATATAATATATGTCGACTAGTTCTTCAAACAATTCAACATGTTGTAATACTATTTAATCTATTTTTAAGATTATTTTTTCTGTCATATATAAATAATTAAAACAAATATGACTAAATTAATGGAGTGTACGAACTTCGCGGGGATAATATTATGGATGACATATACTCGAAGATCAACTTTAATTAGTCAATGAATGGAACCTTCCCGAAACAAGAAATAGAAAAATTAATATTTACTATAGTAACTTTTACAAAAGTTGTCACAACCAAGCATCAAATTGATCGGTTAAGTTGTACATTAACAAATTCATGGGGGTAAAAATTTAACTATTGGAAAAAAATATCATCTTCTATTTGGGGTGTAGGGATGGATAGGTTGAGATAGACTATTTTATTAATGTTAATAGAAAAAAGCAAGGAAATAAAAAATAAGAAAAACAGGTTCATGTCAACTAAGTTTGGAATCATATTCTAAGGAAATCCTCGAGGATACTATTACTACTCCAGTTTTACAACAAACAAAAATAGAAAGATAAAAATAGACTCGAGTAAACAAGTTTAAAATGGCTACAGTGAGAGACAGACACATTTGCAATAATTGAAGGTTTTTTTTAATTGAAGGGTTCTGAAAAGGAAAAAGCTGGAGTCCAAACACGGAGCGAAAGAGAAGAAGAGATTCCATAGGAGAGGAGAAAATCCGATAATAACGTGGAATTGTCGGCTATTTGTAGGAATAGGAAGTAGAATCGTTTCGCCGCGTATGAAACGGCGCTGCTCTCTTGCGTCCCATTAAATGCTTGGGTCCCACTCCCCAACCCCAAACTATATTCCCTCTATACAAATTCTCTCATTTTCTCCCTTTCTTCTGTCTTTTTTTCCCTACCCGGTATCTGGTACCCACATTAGATTCGATTATATCCGGATTCATGCCGCATAGGGCCCCTTGCGGGGGGAGCGCTCCCTACCAAGAATTTTTCCATACCCAGGGTTCGAACCCAAGACATCTGGTTAAGGGAAGATCAGTCTCATCCACTGCAGCACATCCTTGGTGGTTCCCTTTCTTCTTTCACGTTCCTCTTACTCCAAAAAAAAAAAAATACTCCATTTATTTACACTTTTTATATCTACATGCGATTAAATAATTAAGGTATTGTAAGCTGAAAAGGAATATATAACGATAAAATACGGTAAATAGTAAAAATTTCATTTGCTTGATACAACAGTAGATGCATAATGACTAAATAGAAGAAAAAAATTTATTTATACACCCAATATTTGTATTCTTTTGCCTTGCCTGATGCAAGCACGAGATGTAAGTATAAAAAATTTCCCATTGAAATATCCCAACCCAAAAAGGAAGAAAAATAATAAAGTATGGGTGTGTTTGGTACGAAGAAAAATATTCTCACTAAAAAATAAGTGGTTTTATAACTTACTTTTTTATATTTGGTTGGTCAATGAAAAAGAAATTCGAAAAATATTCTTTAATGTATAATTAAATTAGTGAGTAAAAAATATTTTTGTGAATTTAGGAAAATATTATAAAAGGCAAAATATATAAGGGTGAGAGGAGGGTGGGGTGTTTCCATTATAGTCAGGGAAAACAAGAGGAGTTTGTTTACCGGTAAGTAAGCCGTTCAATTTTCTACAAGTAAAAGTAGAATTCGAAGATGATATATTGTACCAAAAAAGTAATTTTAATGGATGCCTTGTTATATTTTAAATATTTGGCTTTAAAAAACTGAAAAATAGTAAGTGATCTTGTGCGTAAGATGACAAAAATAGGTCACCTTTTGTCATATATAAAACAAAGAAAAAAAACTTTCATAAATAATTACCCTTAATAAAAAAGTGAATATCTTTCTTCCTGATGGAAGGATTGCAATAGTAAAGATAAAATAAAGAAAAAAGTTCAGTCAAACACCATTCTTATAACCATTTTTCACCCCATATGTTAACGTTGGGAATTTAATAAAGTATATTCTAATAGCTTTTTTCTTGTCACACTCGATTAAGAATATCAGTAGAAACTTATATATCAAAACATGTACTAGTCGACAAAATATTACTCACAGTATTAAACCAAAAACTATATTTTAGAACAACTCGAAAAAGAAATTAAATCAAAGTACCATCTAGATTCTTGATCTCAATTTTAAACTCTTAAGCTAAGCCTTATTGACATATAATAAAGATATTTTTGAAGTCATAGAATCTTTTGGTATCCTCTAATTACCAAAACCCCAAAACTTTATTTTCTTATATAAAATTTTTAACTTAGAATCATATAAAATTTTAGTTATAATGTACTGTATGAATTATATTTTGGTATTGAGAATCATTGTTACTATATGAACAAGTGGGATGAATCTAAATATTGATAGGGACAAAATAATTTTAAACCTAATGTAATGAAGAGGTTCCAAAAGAGAAATAGAAAATTTGAGTGTTCAACACTATTGTCATTTCAATTAAGTCACGCCACCATCATTTGGAATTCATCTTTCTGGGCTTTCACACACCACACATGCACCTCATACTGATTTTAGAATTAATATTAACGAACTCCATGCATTTATGATAAATATTTCCTAATTTGTAATTGTTATTAACAAAACTTTATTTTTCAATAAGTAACTCATATTATAATGGTATTTTCTTTCCTGTTTTGCAAATCACATGCTGTTTGAATCATATCATGGTTGTAAGCAAATCAATAGGTCTCCAGCATCATGATTCGTTTCTTGGTTGATTTGCTTGCAGAATCTCAATAAAGATTAAATGAAAAACAATTAAAGTTTGTTATTGATTATGACATTTACTTCCGTCTATAAAATATTTCTGTCATATAAATTCCGTCTATAACCATCGTCCCTCATATAAAATCTGAAAATTGGATTTGGAAAGCTAATATTAAACTAAAGCAATCATTCATTTCCACAATTCAAACTTCAGTTTTACATCAAATCCTAATAATTTTAAAAACTCATTTTCTACAACTAATATTACACTATCTTTCCAAACCTTATAACTTGTTTGGCGATGCTTCTTTTTTTAGCAAAAGTGTCAAAATTAAGTTGTTTGACCAAGTTCCTTGAAGGTAACAAGTGATTTTGAGTAGAAGCAGAAAAAATAATTTTTCTCCAAAATCACTTTTTTGAGAAGCATTTTTAGGAAAATATACTTAGCAATACTTTTTAAAAGCTTGGCCAAATACTAATTATTGCTCAAAAGTGCTTTTCAAATTAATTAGCAAAACACAAATTACTTCTTACCAAAAGAACTTTTTTGAAAAGTATTTTTCAAAATAAACATATTTTAGAAGCTTTGCGAGACATGCTATTAATCTCCTTTTAGATTTAAAGCGCAACAAATTCATATTTCAACATGCGAAGTATAAAAACACATTCAAAAAAAATTGACAACGTAAATTTTCATAGAAATGACGTGGTTAACATAGCATTTAGTATTAATCAAGTATTTTTAATGTTAAGTAAAATTAACCACTACTCTACTAAAATTAATACGAAAGGATGATTTTACCCTTTCTTCATGAGTGCTGGGTAAATATTAAGGACATGGTGTCCTTAACATTTACACTGCACACGTGAAGTTAAGGAGGTCATGTCCTTAATATATACACTGCACATATGAAGTTAAGGAAATAATGTCCTAAAGTTTAACCACGGAAAGTGCAAATACATGACACTTTGCCCTTAATATTTACATAGCATTCATGAAGTTAAGACATCATGTCCTTAATATTTACACAACACTCATAATGTTAAGGACACATTTGCACCGTAAATATGAAGTTAAGGACATGAGGTCCTAAAGTTTAACAACAGAAGGCGCAAATACAGTTAAGGATATTGTGTCCTTAACATTTCATGAAGTTAAGGGCGTTATGTCCTTAATATTTACACTACACATATGAAGTTAAGGATCCGATGTCCTAAAGTTTAACAACGGAAGGTGCAAATTAAGTACACTTTGTCCTTAATTGTGATGACCCAAAGGGTCATCACCTGTTTTCCTCATCTGTTCCGCACTTCCGAGGCCTTGAAAACCTCATTTTATATTGCCTCAATTTATGTGCGTTGTCCGGCCACGTAGCCGAAAAATTTCTATGTTAGAATATGTGAATTCTATGGAAAATTTGAAGAAATTTGATATTAATATTGATATAGTTGACTTCAGTCAATATTTTTGGTAAACAGACCCGGACCCGAGATCGGACGGTCACGGAAGGTCCATAGGAAAATATGGGACTCGGGCATGCGTCCGGAGTCGAATTCTGAGGCCTAGAGCCCAAGATATGAATTTTTCTGTTAAATTGTTTTGCTGAAATTATTAATGAAAATGGAAATGAAAATTGATTAAAAGACCATGGTATTGGGATCGTATTTTGGTTCCAACGCCCGGTACAAGTCTTATATATTATTTAAGTACTTCCTGCAAAGTTTGATGGAATTTGAACGTCGTTTGATGTATTTTGAACCATGAGTTCCAAATTTGAAAGTTTATGAAGTTTAAAAGAAGAAATCATGAATTTGAGGCTTGATTCTATGAAAACGATGTTATATTGGCGATTTGATCGTGCGAGCAAGTTCGTAGTATGTTTTTGTGGTTGTTTGCATGTTTGGTTTGGAGCCCGAGGGCTCGGGTAAAGATTTGATAGCCCGTTAGAGCAAATTTTGAAAATTACACAGGTGGTATTTTTTCCCAGCTTATATCTTCGCAATTGCGAAGAAATGCTCGCAATTGCGAAGAAATGCTCGCAATTGCGAAGAAATGCTCGCAATTGCAAGAAATCCCAAGAACAGCTGAGGTTCGCAAATGCGAACAAAAGGTCGCAAAAGCGAAGTGGCGCAGGATTAGGCCTAATTCGCAAATGCGAAGCAGCACAGAAAAGGGTTACGTTCGCAAATGCGAACATAAATCTCGCAAATGCGAGTTGGCCAGAATTGGCCTGTGTTCGCAAATGTGACGTCCGCAGTCAGGACCTACTGTGTTCGCAATTGCGAACATATGTTCGCAATTCCCATATCCGCAGCTGTGCAATATGATATTTAAACGATTTTTACCCTTTTTCACCATTCTTTCAAAACCCAAAACACCACACATGATTTTTCAAGAGCAATATCACTCCAAATCGCTTGTAAGTCAATTTATACTTAATTCTTTCAATTTCTAATATCATTAAATATGTTTTCCATGAGAAATCAAAGGTTTTTATGGTTGAAATTGTTGTTTTTGGCAGAAACTAGGTTTTTCATAAATTGGGGAATTGGACCACGATTTGAGGTCCGATTTCGAAACAAATCATATAATTGAACTCGTGAGGGAATGGGTAACCGGAATTTGGTCCGAACCCCGAGTTTCGACCACGTGGGACCGGGGACGTTTTGGGTAAAACTTTGAGAAAACCATTTTTATACATCCAAACCAATTTATATACTAGTATTTATTAAAGTAATTGAACCAATTGTGATTAGATTCGAGCGAGTTGAAGGTTGAATTTCGAGGTAGAGCGATAGTTGAAGGTTAATTGGACTACAAGGCTTTGAGGTAAGTGTTTGATCTATCCTAGCTTGAGGGAATAGGATTGAATGTGCTAATTGCTATGTGATCGAGTGCGGTGTATAGGCTATGGTGACGAGCATCTATACACTGGCGTCTAGCATGACCGTGAGTCGTTTGTTGACATATGTTGTGAGTTAATGTGGGATGTTCTTAAGTCTTGTTCTTGAACCCTTGCCGGGTTGTGAAGGTTGATTATTGTTTCCCTTGCCGGGACCTTATTGTGTTGTTGTGTTGTTGCTCCCTTGCTGGGATATTGTTATGATTCTTGTTTCCCTTGTCGGAATGGTTCATATTATTTGTTTCATTCTTTTTCCCTTAACTATGATTGTTATTTGGGCGAGGAAGAGTGATAATGCACGAAGGGTGATGTCATGCCATTTTTACTTATGTTCACACGAAGGATCATTCTGTGCCTTGTTTTATTGTTTATGCATGAAGGAACATGTCGTGCCGTTGTTACTTAATTTATGCACGAAGGGACATTCCGTGCCGTTGTTATTTAAACCATGCACGAAGGATCATGTCGTGCCATGGATGTGAGGATGAGAGTAAAAGCACGAAGGGTGATGTAGTGCACTTTTACTTACTTATTTGGTGAGGATGAGAGTAAAAGCACAAAGGGTAATTGTAACGACCCGACCGGTCGTTTTGAGCTCCGACGCGTCATTCAGCAGATTGAGACCATGAACAGATTCATCTCAGGTATATTGACTTGTGTGTATGGTTATAATTAAAATACAGGAAGTTTGGAGTCAAATCTAAATGGAAATTCTCATTTTGAAAGCTTAAAGTTGAAGAAATAAACTAAGATTGGAATTTTGAGTAAAGGACCTTAGAATTGGGATCTAAAAGTTCCAGTATGCTCGTATGATGATTTTGAACTTAGGCGTATATCCGGATTTGGTTTTTGATAACCCGTGAGCATTTCGGCGTATATGGTGGAAGTTAGTATTTTAAAAGAATTTCATAAATTTGGGTTGGAAAGCATTTTAGAGTTATAGATGTCCATTTGGGATTCCGAGTCTGGGAATAGATCCGTATGGAGATTTTGGAGTTGGGAACGCGATCGGAAGTGAATTCGGATGTCCGGAGGTCATTTTGAAGTCATTTGGCTAAATATAGGAATTTGAAGGTTTATGAGAAAATTCGACCGGAAGTGAAAATTTTGATATCGGGGTCGGAATGCGATTCCGAAAGTTGGTGCAAGTCCGTAATGTCGATTGTGACTTCTGTGCAAACTTTGAGTCAATTCGGATAGATTTTGGTAGGAAATGAGACAATTAATCTCTTTAAGGAAAACTTAAGTTGGAAAAGTCAACCCAACGTTGACTTGAGTTAGAGGGCTTGGAACTAAATTCCGATGATTCGGTTAGTTTTGGGGGATGATTTAAGACTTAGGAGAGCAATCAGAAGTAATTTTGGAGGTCCGGTGAAGGAGTTAGCCTATATTGGCGAAGTTGGAATTTTGGCGGAATCCGATCGATAGATGATATTTTGATCCAGGAGTCGGAATGGAATTCCGACAGTTGAAGTAGCTTTGTTATGTGATTTTGGATACGTCTGCAAATTTCAGGTCATTCGGACATCGTTTGGTCGGGTTTTTGATCGAATGTGAATTTTGAAAGTTTAAGTTTGAATCGAATTCTAGGATTTTGGTGATTTTTGATGTTTAAGGTAGCGTTTTTATGATACGAGCAAGTTTGAATGAAGTATTATGGTGAGTTTGTGTTTTTGGTTGTAGTCCCGAGGGCCTGGGGTGTGTTTCAGATGCCCAACAGGTCATTTTTGGAAGATTTTTGCCGTTTTGAGCATAAATGTAATGATCCAAAGGTCTATTTTTAGTTCTAGAGATCCAAATTTGATTTTGAGACTTCGAGAATTTAAATAATGAATTATAGGACTGATCCGGAAAATTTGGTTTAATTTCATCAAGTCGCGATTGGGTTTTTGATGCGAAATGTGATTTAATTGTTTAACGAGCGAAATTGATGTTTCACTGATCAAATGAGATCCAAATTCAGTTTTATTTGAACCACTGGATCCGTATCGAAATTACGGAGCCACAGGAAAAAGAATCGTCAAATTCCGAGTTCGTATGACGGATTTAAAGCCATTTTAGTGAAAATAAAAGAGTGTTGGTGCATCAGGTCTGGTATGACACTTTTAGCGACCATATTTGGGTATTTAGCGACCATAATTGGGTCTTTAGCGACCAGATTTGCTAATAAAAAGCTGCTGCGTTTCTGCTCGTTATTTTTACTTATTTTCTTGCGAAATAACACGGTTTGGGGCGATTTTGAGCAATAAATCATGGGAAATCTTGAGGTAAGTCACTTGTGATTATTACTACTCCATAATATTGAATTATCATCGAATAATCCGACTAGATTACATATTTTTGAGGTGTAAATTGGGGATTTAGGACCTAGGGATTTGAAAAAAAGATTTGAAGATTTGAGGGGCCATTTGAACTCCGATTTTGGTAAATTTTATACGCACGGACTCGTGGCGAGATGAGAATCGCACTGGTACTAATTTCAGAATTTTTCGAGCAGCGGGCCCGGGGTCCGGTTTTACCAACTTGATGTATTATCGCGTATTTCGTATAAATTGAATTGGGTTATGTTTCTTTGACCCGTATTTGATATAATTGTTGTGGTTTGACTAGATTCGACGCACGAGGCAGCAAATTCAAAAGGAAAAGGCATTGCGGACGAGTCATCGACCGGCTAGAGGTGAGTAGTTTGTGTATATGGTAGCCTGAGGGTTCGAAACCCCGGCTTTGCACATTGTGACGCTAGTAGGACGTGGATCGCGCCCCGTAGCAGGTGCAGGATTGATTGTGACTGGGGATTGAGACTTTAGTCCATCTCGAATGAGTATAATATGATACTAGTGGTTGAAAAATACTGTGTTTGAAATAATTGTGGGCGGTAAGCCATGTTTGGGGCCTTGTGCCGACCTGTAGTATCCCTAGGGGATAGCTATATATGTGATATCTATACTTGCTTAATCATTGATCTCGGACTTGGTTTGAAATCATCGTATTGAAATGCTAAGTCACCTGTTTTGGGAAAAATTAAATAAAAGTTAAAGTATTTTCATAATTTATGAACTGGAACCTGGTAATAAATAAATTGAGTTGTTGTGTGACTTATATATTTGTTGTGGACTCAGTATGGATCGGGCTGCACGCCGCAGCGGTTGATATGAGGACCGGGCTGCACGCCACAGCGATATTGCGCTTGGGCTGTAGGAGCCCCTCTGGAGTCTGTACATACCCCCAGTGAGTGTCGTCGACATTAAATGGATCGGGCTACATGCCGTAGCGGTTATGTGCTTTGTATTGCATCTTTGTGTGTGATTTATCTCTGATAGTGGTAATGTACTGTTGTTGTTGCTAGTTCGTAGGAGGAATCGGATGTAGTTTAGCTTCATTATGTGGTACTCTGTGGATTTCTTACTTTCAGCTACTTGTATATATTTATTACTCACTGAGTAATTAGTACTCACCCCTACTCCCTGCACCTTTGTGTGCAGATTCAGGTACACAGGAGGGATAGACGAGTACTCCAGCTTTTATTAGTATTTATCCGAGTTGCTGAGGTAGCTGCTGGCGTTCGCAGGACCTGGCTTCTCTTCTTATTCCGGTTTTCCTTTGTATATACATTATTCATACTTGAGTATTTGGTTTAGATATTGTTATCTGATCATGTTTAGAGGCTCTAGACTCGTGACCCTAGATCTTTGGGTGGTTATTCAGTTTAGCTTTATTGTTGATAATAATATCCAGGTAATTAATTTGAGCTGCATGCTCGGGATGAGAGGATAAATGGTCGGGCTTGCCTAGCAGTTGTGTTGGGCGCCATCACGATCGAATTGGGGTCGTGACAGTGATGCCGTGCACTTTTATTTAATTATTTGGTGAGGATGAGAGTAAAATCACGAAGGGTGATGCCGTGCAACCATTTAAATTTCTTGTTTTGGTGATAGCTATTTTTACGACGCTCTGATTTTCCTTACTGATTTAT
This sequence comes from Nicotiana noctiflora, assembly GCA_032618575.1. Taxonomy (NCBI): domain Eukaryota; kingdom Viridiplantae; phylum Streptophyta; class Magnoliopsida; order Solanales; family Solanaceae; genus Nicotiana; species Nicotiana noctiflora. The sequence goes on along the minus strand of JASVEL010004255.1, from coordinate 50,291 downwards.
GATGTGTTGCTGATTGTGTTCCCCCAGCATGTTACCTCTTTTGTTAGTTGTGTTACTCGATATTTCTATTATTTTGTGGTACATACATATATAAAACTGCACAGGTTTATGTGAGTGTCTGGTCCTAGGCTTGTCACTACTTCGCCTGGATAGGCCAGACACTTGCTAGCACATGGGGTCGGATTATGTTGATACGACACTTCAGTGCATTTTTGTACAGGTCCAGGTTTTGAGCAGGAGCAGCAGCAGTAGCAGTAGTACACTAGAGGGATTATCGTACTTCCGAGACCGAGGTAGCTTGCAGGCGTCCGCAGGTCCGGCGTCTCCTCTATTTACTTTTGTTATTGTTGTGGTCTCATTGTTCCAAGATAGACAGTTATTATTTATTTTCATTCAAACCATTATGTGTAGTTATTCCTTAGTAGTTAGTGAGTTTGTGACTCCACATCTTGGGTAGAGAATTCATGTCGGTTACTTTACACTATTATTCATCTTTTATTCGAAAGACTTCCGCATTTAAAAATTTGAGTATTATTCTTGCTATTAAATATGAGAACAAAAATGATAGTATGAACAGGAAGATGGTGAGTGAATTGGCTTGCCTAGCTACCACGAGTAGGCGCCGTCACGATCCCGATGGTGGGGGAAATCCGGGTCATGACAAGTTGGTATCAGAGCTCTAGGTTACATAGGTCTCACAACTCACGAACAAGCTTAGTAGAGTTTGAGGGGTAGGTACGTAGACGTTTGTACTTGTCCTCCAGAGTCTATTGAGTTAGGAAAAGTCTCTCATTTGTTCCTTCTTGTCGTGCGATTTGTTCCTCAAATGCTGATTGAATTTCTACTTTGTCCTTCACGCGCTTCTTCATCCGCTGATCACCAGCCCGAGCCCCAGGCAGCTCCCGCAAGGGGAAGGGGCCGAGGCCATGTCGGAGGCCGTGGTAGGGGCAGAGCTCAGCCCCAAGCAGCGGTACCAGAGGTGGAGCCTCATCTTGAAATTGGTGAGGAGGTTTCATCCCCAGCAGCTCCAGTGGGCCTAACTTAGGTCCTAGGAGAGGTCTTATTTACCCTGGATATTCAGGAGGCTCTGGTCCGAATAGCGGGTTTTATGGACAGTGTCGCCAGAGCAGGCTTACTACCAGTTGCACCAGCCACTTCTCAGGCTGGAGGAGGGGTCCAGACTCCTGTTGCACGTACTCCGGAGCCAGTAGCTCCGCAGGCTCAGGCACTAGTAGTTCAGCCAGCAGTGGCCACTCAGACAGGCACTACAGCTCAGGCCAGATATGGAGCGTCCATGACTTCAGATTCTCTATGGAGACTTGATCGGTTCTCCAAGCTGTTTACCACCACTTTCAATAGTGCCACATCAGAGGATCCCCAGGACTTTTTATTCAGTTGCCATGAGATTTTCAAGACTATGGGAATAGTGGAATCCAATGGAGTCGATTTCTGCACATTCAGGCTTTTAGGATCCGCCAAGACTTGGTGGAGAGATTACTAATAGACTCGACCAGTAGGGTCCCCAGCTTTAACATGAGACCAGTTTGTAGAGTTATTTCTGGAGAAGTTTCTCCCTGTTACCCGGCGGGAGGCACTTCGGAGGCAGTTTGAGCGCCTCCAGCAAGGCATTTATGACTGTTACCCAGTATGAGACGAGGTTTGTTGATCTAGCACGTCATGCGGTTGTGATGCTCCCAATATATCGGGAGAGGGTCCACAGGTTTATAGATGGGCTAAATCAGCCGATTCGACTTCAGATGGCTTTGGGAGTTGGGAGTGACATATCTTTTCATGAGGCAGCTAATGCAGCTTGTAGGGTTGAGAAGGCTCTTGCTCGGGGAGGTGGTTATCTTTCAGACAAGAAGCCTCGTCATTCCGGCAGATTTAGTGGTACTTCATCTGGAGGCAGGGATTCTTATGATATGGGCCAGTCTTCCAGGCCTTTTCAGTCAGCTCTCCAGGCTTCGCATGGTGGTCCAGGTGATCGTGGGTTTCGTGATCAGTGTTCAGATCAGCCTCTCATAAGTGCTCAACCTCTTCAGAGTATTCGTGGGGGCCATTCAGGTCGTCAGGGACAGTAGTCCCAGCAGGCAAAATGTTGTTACGGTTGTGGTGACCCAGGTCATCTTGTTAGGTTTTGCCCTCGAGTAGCGGGGACCTCGCCCCATGATTCAGGCCTCAGCTGACCCACAACCTGCCCAGCCAACCAGGGGCGGCGGTAGAGATCGTAGAGGTGGAGGTCGAGACCGTAGAGGTGGAGACCGCCCCGCCCGAGGTAGAGGTCAGCCAGTGGATGACCATCCCAGAGACGTAGCTCAGAGGGGAGGTGTCGATCCTCGATTTTATGCTTTACCGGCTAGGCCAGAGGCAAAGGCATCAGATGCTGTGATTACAGGCACCATTCTGGTTTGTGATAGAGGTGCTTCAATATTATTTGACCCTAGGTCTATATATTCATATGTGCTCTCCTACTTTGCACCCTACCTGGTCGTGCCTAGCTATGCCCTGGACATTCCAATTTATGTGTCTACACCAGTGGGCGACTCTATAGTAGTCGACCGGGTGCATCGTTCGTCCGTGGTTATATTCGGGGGTCTTGAGACCCATGCTGATTTATTGCTCTTAGACATAGTGGATTTCGATGTCATATTGGGGATGGATTGGTTGTCCCCGTATCATGCTATCTTAGATTGTCATGCCAAGACAGTGACCTTGGCCTTGCCAGAATCACCCCGACTAGAGTGGAGAGGGACCCCAAGCCACTCCGTTCGCAATGTTATTTCATATGTTAAGGCTCGACGCATGGTCGAGAAGGGGTGTCTAGCTTATTTGGCATATGTTCGTGATTCCGGCGCGGAAATTCCTTCTATTGATTTAGTTCCTATTGTACGGGAGTTTCCCGAGGTTTTCCCCCAGACATGTCGGGCATGCCACCCGACAGGGATATTGATTTCTGTATTGATCTGGCATCGGGCACTCAGCCCATCTCTATTCCACTCTATTGCATGGCCCCGCCAATGTTAAATGAGTTAAAAGATCAGTTACAAGACCTTATAGAAAAGGGCTTTATCAGACCCAGTGTTTCTCCCTGGGGTGCACCGGTATTATTTGTGAAGAAGAAGGATGGCTCGATGCGGATGTGTATTGATTATCGGCAATTAAACAAAGTGACGATAAAGAATAAGTATCCACTGCCGAGGATTCATGATTTGTTTGACCATCTCTAAGGAGCGAGGATGTTCTCGAAGATTGACTTGAGGTCGGGCTACCATCAGTTGAAGATCAAGGCAGCTGACATTCCTAAGACAGCCTTTTGCACTAGGTACGGGCACTATGAATTCCTATTCATGTCTTTTGGGTTGACCAATGCTCCAACAGCATTTATGGAGTTGATGGATCGGGTGTTCAGGCCTTATCTAGATATGTTCGTGATAGTCTTTATAGATGATATCCTGGTATACTCCCACAGCCAGGAAGAGCACGAGCAGCACCTCAGAGTGGTTCTTCAGACTCTAAAGGATAATCAGCTATATGCCAAGTTTTCAAAATGCGAGTTCTGGTTGAGTTCAGTTGCATTTCTGGGTCATATCGTGTCAGTAGAGGGTATTCAGGTGGACCCAAAGAAGATTGAGTCAGTCAAGAATTGGCCTCAACCAACTTCAGTGACCGAGATCCGGAGTTTCATGGTGTTAGCAGGCTACTACCGTCGATTTGTAGAGGGGTTCTCTTCTATTGCAGCTCCGATGACCAGGTTGACCCAGAAGGGTTCCCAGTTCAAGTGGTCAGATAAGTGTGAGGCGAGCTTTCAGAAGCTTAAGACAGCTTTGACTACGGCACCGGTGTTGATATTACCCACGGGTTCGGGGCCTTACATAGTTTACTGTGATGCATCCCGTACTGGGCTTGGAGCGGTATTTATGCAGGATGGCAAGGTTATTGCTTATGCTTCGAGACAGTTGAAAATCCATGAGAAGAATTATCCGGTTCATGATCTTGAGCTGGCAGCAGTGGTCCATGCCGTAAAAATCTGGAGGCACTATCTATATGGTGTGGCGTGTGAGGTATACACGGATCACAAAAGTATTCAGTATTTATTCAAGCAAAAAGAGTTGAATGTGCGACAGAGGAGATGGTTAGAGTTGCTGAAAGACTATGATATTACTATCTTATATCACCCAGGTAAGGCCAATGTGGTAGCCGATGTGTTGAGTAGAAAGTCTGCCAGCATGGGTAGTCTCGCTTATATTTCGGTCAGCTAGAGACCACTTGCTCTAGATGTCTAGGCCTTAGCCAATCGGTTCGTGAGACTCGACATTTCGGAGCCTAGCAGGGTGTTAGCCTGCACGATCGCTCGTTCTTCTCTATTAGAGTGTATCCGTGAGAGCAGTTTGATGATCCTCATTTGCGTGACCTGAGGGACACTCTACAGCGGGGATGTGCCATGAAGGTAACTCTAGATGATGACGGAGTATTGAGATTGCAGGGGCGAGTTTGTGTGCCCAATGTTGAGGGGATTCGAGAGTTGATCTTAGCAGAGGCCCATAGTTCGCGGTATTCTATTCACCCGGACGCCGCGAAGATGTATCAGGACTTACGGCAGCACTATTGGTGGCGTAGGATGAAGAAGGACATTGTTGCGTATGTCGCTCGGTGTCTGAACTGTTAGCAGGTGAAATATGAGCACCAGAGGCCTGGTGGTGTATTCCAGAGAATTGAAATTCCCATCTCATTAGTAAATCGACATATATTCGGACACGTATCGTTGGATCTACTTTTAGTAGTTGATCGAATCACTTCTAAAAAGTATTACTTTTTTATTATTGTAGTTTGACATATTTGTGGTGTTGTCTCAATTATTTGTAAAGTTATATCGAATTTTTAATTATTTTGTGTATAATCCGATTAAAGATATTATTGCAAAGATTTGTTAAACTTTGATTTATAGGAGATTTAGATAAACGTGTTCTAGAAAACCTAATCTAATATGCATGGGTATGCTTTGAGAAATTTGTAAAGAATCAATTACTCATAATAAAGTAAACATAAATACATTAAAGAGCACAATCTCATCTGTATTATTAGAACCACTTTATTATCATGCATGTAAAAGAAAGATATTTATATAAACTTGCCCCTATATTTTTTAATTCTTTAAAATTGAATTTCATATTTTAAATAATTGTTATTCAATTAATTTGTTATTAATATTTTAAAATTAACTCAATTTATTTGAATTATGTATTAGCTCCTAATATTTAGGAACATAAAGTATGTTATAAAAGATATTACCTTAATTTAGTTTTAACATTATATGCACTAATATAAATTAAGAATTTTAAAGGGTAGGAAGGATTTCTCTCTTCGCTTAAAATATTATAAATGTTTTAGAGCTTAATACCAAAATTTTCTTTTATATTTGTAAAAATGTAAGATCCCTCACGTCCGGGAATCGCCGCACTGAAGGAGACATTAAGCAGATAGACTCACACATTTTCAAATACAACACATCATCCTTGTTAGGAATAATCTTGTATTGATTTTACAATACGCTACATAAATCTCCTATTCTCCCACAATTACATATTTGTTTGTTGGGTCGGCCCATATGTAGTTTAATTTAAATCGAAAAAGGATTATACCATTAGGTAATTTTCAATTAGATCCTTAAATTATACAAATATAAAAGTCGATAAATATTTTGGTCGTTCAACATTTAGCGTAAATTATTCGTGCTTTTATAATAATATAGATATACACATTGTAAAAAACATATCACATATGTATATACACCTTCGGAACATGGAATAAAAATGTGAACTTATTTAGATTATGTTTGATATAATAATAAACAAAAGGATTCTAATAGCGGGAACTTTCATAAAAATAGTAAGTATAGATTAATTATGGAAGAGAAATATGGATAATAATATCTTTCAAAATTAATTCCTTAAATTGTAGACTGGGCTTAAAATTTTGAAGACTACTAAACGTACATAATTTTGAAAAAGTGCTATAACTATAAATTAATGTGCTCTTTTTGGAATAAAACAAAAGTAATGATTTTTATTTGAATATTATTTATTAAGTCACCGACGATGTAAAAACTCAAATAAAAAACAATTAAACGTTCATGGAAAAGAAAATTTAAACCACAAAATATGCATTGTCTCATTGTGCTTGGATGCGCTTAGGAAAGTACGACTTCGATTTTATGCAAAAAGTATAGTATTATCTGATGCTAAGAGAAATTATTTTAAAGAAAAGGAAGTTGTGTTTTGTGGCAATACTTATTATATTCGTTTTCTATCATTATATTTTAGCTCTTTTAAAAGAGTGACGATAAGCATAAGTGTAGGATACATATAAAATTAGAGACAAACAGATACAATTGCAAAAGTTTAAGTTATAGGGAACAAGCCTACAATATCAAAAGAAAAAAGAAAAAGTTTAAACGTACAACATTCTACCAACAGAAAAGTAAATACACAATTTTTACGCTATGACATCAACAACAACCGCCCAATGAGGTCTGAGGAGTATAGTATGTATGCAGCATTACCCCTACCCTAGAAGGGCAGAAATACTGTTTCCGATAACTTTTACATTATGACAAGCACAAGAAAGAATACTGTTTCTAAAATCGAAAAGCACAAAAAAACAAAAAAAAAAAACAAAAAACAAAAAAAAAAATCATGTGGTTCAAAGGGAAAAATGAAGCACTTAACAAATAAAACTAGCACTACAATACTCAAAATTGCAACCAAACCAATTATTTTCAGTATCTTATACTATGCAGTAATATTGACATTAATCCAACTTCTCAAAGTTGAGATTCAAAGCATGTTCACTTTTCGTTTTGCGCGTCACACATTTCTCCGGAACGCATGGCTTCACCCATTTGCTTTGCATCACTTCAAACAATAACACTGAGCAACAATGAAAAAGAAAATTCGACCAAAGGAAATGGCAAGGAATGGCCAATAGGGAGGGAGGGAGAACCGAAATTGTGTGTGACTGTTAGTACATTAAAAAGATAAAGACATCTAAGCAGGAGTAAGAATATAACAAATTTGTTTTCTTCATTTTATCTTTCTGCCTTTCTAATCCCCTGGAGACCGACTCCGGATGATCTTAGTTGATTTTCTGATCCAGTAACATTCAAGATCCTATTCTAGTTCAATTGCATCATCTTCCTGTGGCTTTTAGGCAGCCACAGGAACCAAGACAGAGAAGCAGTAACCACTAACAGGGCCAAAGAGAAGACAAATTACCCCAATTGCAATTCCAAGATCAGTCTTCTCTTTTGATAAAATGAGCAGTCAAGAGCTTTGTAACTGTGAAGCCGTGGAAGGAATCAACTTGAAATAGTTCTTTTAACCTTTCATCGCAGATGATTGTCTTTTTATCGGATGGATCCTGGAAAAAGATAAGCACGCACTATCAAGCCCTAAGATTGGTCAATTTTTTACCATGTTTCAAAACCTGCTACATATTCCCAGCACACAGCCAATAACTGCTGAAACACAACCATCAATAGATGTAACTATAGTAACTAATCAGTCATGGTATTCATATCTCAAATAGAAGTTATCAGATGGAGCTCTTTATGTTTTAAGATACAACAACTACGCCTCAGTCCCAAATATGTGGGGGTCGCCTATATGAATTTTCACTAAGCATGTTACTCCAAATGAATTCATGTCAGGCTGATATCATACAAAATAGCAATAATAATACTCTAGTACGTATTAATCACTCTGTACAGAAAACTTAATGAGCTGCTAGACATTGCCAAAAGACATCCCAATATTTCATTACATGGAATCTTCATTCACCCAGATATACCATAAAAAAGTTTTCCCTACCAGGATTATTGTCACTTAAATTTAGCTAATAATATCATCCAATTATAATAGCTGCAATAATATCTGGCATGTAAGTTTAGCGGCGTGACGGGGGAAGCGGATGGGGTGGTGAGGCTCGACTCACAAGTCATCCCCAAGAGAGAAGTTTCAAGTACCTAGGGTCTATTATCCAGGGAGATGGGGAGATTGAAGGGGATGGCACGCACCGCATTGGGGTGGGGTGGATGAAATAACGGTTAGTATCTAGAGTCCTGTGTGACATGACGGTTAGGCCGGCTATGTTATATCGGGTGAGTGTTGGCCAGTTAAGAATTCACATATTCAGAAGATGAAAGTAGCCGAGATGAGGATGTTGAAATGGATGTGCGGGCATACTAGACTGGATAAGAAAGGAATGAAGATATTCGGGAGAAGGTGGGCGTTGCTCCCATGGACGACAAGATGCTGGAAGCGAGGCTTAGGTGGTTCGGACACGTGCGGAGGAGAACCATAGATTTCCTGGTTAGGAGGTGCGAACGGTTGGTTTTGGCAGGTACGAGAAGAGGCAGAGGCGGCCTAAGAAGAATTGGGGCGAGGTGATCATGCAAGACATGGAGCGACTTCAGATTTTCGAGGACACGGCTCTTGATAGGAACGTGTGGAGGTCGACCATTATTATTGTAGGCTAGGGGATAGTTCATAGTTTTTCCCTCTTTATACCGGGTAGTCTGATAGAGTTTTGCCTATATCTGGTAAGGGTCTATGTTCACACTATTTTGTTGTTTTGCATATGATTGTGTTATTGCACTCCCTCTCACTTATTTGGTATATTTAAAGATATTATTATTACTTCTCTTGCTTCTTTTGTTGTTACAGCTCTCTTCTTTCGTTTCTTTTCTGTATTATTATCTCTTCTGTTGAGTCGAGGGTTTCCCGGAAGCAGCCTCTCTATCCATCCGGGGTAGGGGTAAGGTCTGCGTACATCCTACCCTCCCAGACCCCACTAGTGGGATTTTACTGGGTATGTTGTTGTTGTTGTTGTTGTATAATAGCTGCAATGACAACGCTACCTAGTTAAAAGCTTAAAGATGGTGAAGTAAGTGAGCAGAAAATGCAACAAACCTGCAGCTCATTTTCTTTTATATACTGCCATATTCGCTTGATAACATCAGCTCGAGTTAATGCATTTTCACCAATACCGAAGAATTTTACAAGGGCATCTGATAACCGAACTGGAGCAAGAAAACCAGATCCTCCCCCTTTGTGCCTTTTCTCTTTCCGCTTTGGCTCATCTAAAGCTGGTTAATTGAGAGTTGTAGATGTGGTTTAGCAAAATGCTGAATATGTCATTAGTTGGAGTAAAGCTGAAGCAAAGGCTTCACTGTACTGCAAGTGACCTAGATAAATTGCTAAAGACTTTATGGAATCGAAGCCTATTACTTTCTGGACTTCGACCAATTTATTCTCACCTTCTTCTCTTCCTTGTTTCGGTAGCCTTTTCTTCACAGAGGATTTGACTTGACTGGCTGCATGAGTCAAAGAAAAAGATCCTGAATATACAAAAGATTTCAAACTTCACAAGCACATCCACTAAGTTGAGTTCTGAGTCTTATAGATATGATAGGTCAAGCCACAAGAAACTTTGAAGTCACTACCGTAACTTATGTGATGTCAAACAATTTTACAGAATAAAGCATGCAAGTCGGAAACTATTGCTTCAAGAACCAAAAGCGACTGGCCTTAGACACAGTACTCTTCTGCAATCATTTTAGTACCTAAAAATGATAACCAGAATAACTACAACAATACCATGATGATGAGAAATGGCTCCTATTGCAAAATATCAAATTACAAATTGAAATTATCAAAACGGAAGTAATAATACCATCTTCCTCATCTATGGGCCAAATGTGCTTGGATAGCACCTTGTTCATCTGGAACATGTCGATTGTTTTGGCCCGAAAAATTTCACTCAAAACTTCATCACATAAAATTTTCCGCTTGTTCTGTGGGTTTTGTAAATTCTTCTCCCGGATATAGGCCCAAATCTTCTTAACAACCTACTAACCAAGAGACATCACAAGGTAAGGATCACAAGGTATACAGGAAATTAGATCGACCACAAGGTAAGGATCATAACAACATGTCATACAAGTTAAGCATAACCTCGGGTCTGCCCAGTTCGGACTCGCCAACCAATTTCTGAAGCTGTGGAGAAAGTGCGCAAGGCTTGTTAAAGCCCCCTTTTTTCTTTTCTTCTCCGTTCATTTTCTCAGACCTACTTGAAAGATTAAAATACAGTTCGGCATGAACAACATCAGACAAAACACAAAGCACGATTTAAAATTGGGTGCTCAAAAGTAAGCTCGGAATAAGCCTTCTGCTCCTATGATAGCTTTATTATATCACATGTATTTGCTGATACTTGCGAGAATTATCAGTAAACGATAGTGTTTGACTTAAAAGCTATCGATTGCTTTATAAGTTAGGGACAATCAAAAGTTACGAGGGGGTAAATCGTAACCAACTATAATAAATCTCGAAGACAGATCTACGATTTATGTGTTATATATCCTGTTGAGATTACAGCGAGATTATGCGGATTATCAATGAAAATCACAGGGGAGATCAAGAGAAAAATAAGTAATAGAGAGAGAATGATACAGAGAGAGATAGTCAAAAGTTAGTATTATTAATGAAATAATACTTGGCCTTACAATAAGGAAAACCTTTCTTTATATAAAAAAAGGGTTCCCTCGTCAAAACATAATTCATTTAAAGGCTGCTAACGTCCCCAAATATAAAGGGGCGGAAGGGGCAGAGCGCCCATGTGGGCGAGTTGACGTTACGCCTTCGTTGTTAAAGGCGTATCCCCTTATGCCATATGGGCGTGAGGAAAGACATTTGGCCTTTGTGGCTGTGAAAGGAGGCGTACTCTTTCATACATTGGAGATGGCCGTAGTCTTTCATACATTGGAGATGGCCGTAACCTTTCATATATTGGAGATGGCCGTAGCCTTTCATATATTGGAGGTGGCCGTAGCTGTTCATACATTGGAGATGGCCGTAGCCTTTCATATATTGGAGGTGGCCGTAGCCTTTCATACATTGGAGGTGGCCATAGCCTTAGTCCCTGTGATATGCCATTCGTGCCGATTGTCGGTATGCTTGGGGTATCAGATTAGCCTCCTAAGCATTTTCGAGCATCTCCTTCGTCGCCTCGTTAAAAACCTCCCCGAGAAAACCTAATTGGGACAAAACTCGGATGAGGGAAAAAGAGTACGACTCGGGGGATACTCTTTCTAGAAATGGAAATACTTGAGGTGGGAGATGTTCCAGTTGTTTTGGAGCGTTTTCCCGTCCATGGTTTCTAGTCGGAAAGAACCCTTGTCCGCTGCTGCGGTGATTTTGTAGGGTCCGTCCCAATTAGTGCTCAACTTTCATGCTAGTGTCTTGGCTTTTAGCACGTAGTCGCCTACTTTGAGTGGTCGAATTTTTGCTCTCTTGTTGTAGTATCTTTCGATCTGCTGTTTTTGGGCCACCGGCCTAATATGGGTCGTTTCTCTTCTTTCTTCGGCTTCATCGAGGTCTTGGAGTCGATTCATGTCATTCTCCTCTCCGCTTGTATGTGAGTACCTTAGACTTGGTTCACCAACTTCGACTGGTATGATGGCATCAGTTCCGTAGACTAGCGAGTAAGGTGTTTCTCTTGTGGAGGATTTGGGGGTAGTCCTGTGTGCCCATAGCACTTCCGGCAATAACTCGAGCCATAGTCCTTTGGCGTCTTCGAGCTTCTTTTTTAATATACTCAATATGGTTTTGTTGGATGACTTTGCGTGACCGTTGGCGGCAGGATGATATGGCGTTGAGAGTATTATTTTGATACGCTATTTGTCGAAGAAGTCGGTTGTTTTATGCCGTATGAACTGTCGTCCGTTGTCGCGGGTGATTTCTTTCGGGATGCCAAAGCGACATATGGTATTTTTCTAGATGAAGGTGATGACCTCTTACTCGCGGATCTGGGCGTAGGCACCTGCTTCTACCCACTTGGAGAAATAGTCAGTTAAAACTAATAAAAAGCATACCTTTCCTCGTCCGATGGGTAGTGGTCCGATTATATCCATTCCCCACTTGATGAAGGGCCATGGCAAAATGATTGAATGGAGGGGCTCCCTGGTTGGTGTATCAAAGGGGCGAACTGTTCACTCTTTCTGACATAATCTGTGGCCTATTTTTTCATGGTGGGCCGATAGTACCCTGTGCAGATGAGGCATCTCACGAGGGCGCTATTTTCTGTTTGGTCACCCCAATGACCCTCGTGTACTTCTTCTATTGGCGTTGTTTGGTTGGGACCTAGGCACTTAGCCAGGGGTCCTCGAAAAGTCCTCTTGTAGAGGTCGTTGTTTATCGTACAGTACCTTGTTGCCTGCATGTGAAGCTTTTTTGCTTCCTTTTTGTCGGGTGCTAGATCTCCATCCTAAATATGATACAAATTGGTTGCGCCAGTCCCAAGTTAGATGTAGGGAGAGTACCTCAGTATGGTCGATTGCTTAGTGAAGGAGGGTGACGATGCTTTCTTTGCTTAGGCTTGTGGCGGCTGCAGCCAGCTTGGCCAGACCGTCTGCTTCGGCATTACGCGCTCTAGGAATTTGTTCGAAGCGACATTCATCGAACTGGGCCATTAGTTTGCAAATCTCCGTTCGGTATTTTTGCAGTCTCTGTTCCTTGACCTAATAAGTCCGGTGACTTGATTTACCACGAGTTGTGAGTCGCAATGTAGGACCAGTCGGCGAGCTCCGTACCTGATGGCTAATTTTATACCTGCAATAACGGCTTCATATTCTGCCTCATTGTTAGTCACCTCAGGGCATCGTATGGACTGGCGAATGATTTCGCCCATAGGGACTTCGAGGACTCCCAGTCTGGATCCCGAGGCATTTGCATCCCCATCGGTGTAGAGAGTCCAGAGGTCGGTGCTCGAGGCGGCATGTAGGGCTTCCTTTCCGCCTTTGGCGATATTTTGTTGTTGAAATCGACCACAAAGTCGGCGAGTACTTGTGACTTGATGGCGGTTCTAGGAATATATGTGATATCGTGCTCACTGAGCTCTATGGCCCATCTGGCGAGCCGGCCCGATAGTTCGGGCTTGTGCAAGATGCTCCTCAGAGGAAAAGTGGTCACTACTTTGATGGAATGGCATTGGAAATAGGGTCTCAGCTTCCTCGAAGCCGTGACCAGTGCTAGAGCCAATTTTTCGAGGTGTGGGTATCGTGTTTCGGCGTCTACTAAGGTTTTGCTAATGTAATAGATAGGTGATTGCGTACCTTTTACTTCACGAACCAATACTGCGCTGACCGCGACCCCCGACACGGCTAGGTACGTCAGTAGAGGCTCACCTGGTTTCACTTTGGACAGCGGCGGTGGTGATGATAGATACGCCTTTAGCTCTCGCAGGGCTTTGACACATTCGTCGTTCAGTGGAATCTGTTGTCTACTTGCCTTTTCTCAGGACGCTGAAGAATTTGTGGCACCTGTCCGAGGATCGAGAGATGAAACGGGACAGGGCGGCTATCCGACCTGTCAATTTCTGGACATGTTTCTTGCTGTTGAGCACTTCCGGTATTGAAGCGATCGCTTTGATTTGGTCGAGGTTGACTTCGATGCCTCTTTGGGATACGAGAAAGCCTAAAAACTTTCCTGACGCTATGCTAAAGGCACATTTCTCGGGATTCAGTTTCATCCCATACCTTTCCAGTATTTCGAAGGCCTCCCGCAAGTGGTTGATGTGATCTTCCTTTCTGGCGGACTTCACTAGCATGTCGTCGATGTAAACCTCCATGGTCTTGTCGATCTGTTCCTTGAACATCTTAGTGACCAATGTTTGATATGTGGCCCCCGCGTTTTTTAGCCCAAAGGGCATGACCTTGTAGCAGTAGGTACCCTGGTGTGTGATGAACGTGATTGTTTCTTGATCTTCTTCGGCCATTAAGATTTGGTTATAACCGGAATATGCGTCCAAAAAGCTTAGTAGTTCATGTCCGGCAGTAGCATCGATCAGTTGGTCGATGTGCGGGATGGGGAAGGAATCCTTAGGGCATGCCTTGTTCAGGTCGGTGAAGTCCACACACATTCTTTATTTTCCGTGCTTCTATTTGACCATCACTACGTTGGCGACCCATTGTGGGTATTTTGACACTTTGATAGAGCCGTTGGCGAGTAATTTGTCCACTTCTTCGCGGACAGCCTTGTTGATCGCAGCGTTGAACTTTCTACTGATTTGCCATATCGACGGATGTAACGGGTCGACGTTGAGTTTGTGGGTAGCGATGTCTGGCGAGATTCCTGGCATGTCTGCATGGGAAAAAGCAAATGTGTCTGCATGGTCAATCAAAAATTCATGGTACTTACCTGGGTTGGTGAGCCCGTGGCCGATGTATGCTTTCTTTTCGGGGTTGTGGCGATCCAGCTGAACCGGATCGAGGTCCTCGATCGTGGCCTTGCAGGCTTCCACAATGTCCGGGTCTCGGATGGTGTCGATCGTCGGGTCTGTTTTGGTCCCCGACATAGCTGATTGCTATGCTTCTGCATTTGCCCCGTTCAGCTGTCGGGTGTAGGCGCAATCTTGTGTTATCTTGTAACACTCTTGCGCTGTGCGTGGCTCTCCTTTGATGCTGAATATCCCCATGGGGTAGGGAACTTGACCACTTGGTATAAACTTGAGGGGACCGCTTGCATGACATGTATCCATGAGCATCCAATGATAACATTGTACGTCGTTTCCTGGTCCATTACGTGAAAAGTTGTCTCCAATGTGACTCCCCCGCGAGGACGGGCAAAGTCACTTCTCCTGATGTACGTTCCACTGCATTGTTGAAACCAGTTAGAGTTATACAACGGGGTGTTATCCTATCCTTGAGTCCCATCTGTGAAAGGACTCTCGGATGGATGATGCAGGCACCACTTCCGTCATCGATCATGACTCTCCTGACGTCCGTTTCAATAATACGTAAAGTGATAACTAAAGCATCATAATGGGGAAAACACAAACTGTCGGCGCAGTGTTTTGGAGAGCGCAAAGCGCAAAAAAGCGACAAGGGCTCGCTTCGCTTCAAAAGCGAAGCGCAAAGCGAAGCGTGCGCTGTTTTAAAGTGAAGCGCAATTCTTAGAAAACATAATGTAAAATTATAAATAATGAAAAACATCAATTTAAATACTTAAAAATAGGTACTAGATATAATATATATATAAAAAATCACATAAACTAAAAATAATACATATATATAATTAATTTTATATGCTGAAATAAAATAATAAATGATATACATATAGTAATTAAATATATATATATATGCTGAAAATATAATAACAAATTTATATGTTGAAATAAAATAATAAATGAAATACAATAATTAATATATATATATATATATATATGCTGAAAATATAATATTAAATGAAATACATATAATAATTAAATATATATATGCTGAAAATATAATAATAATAATAATAATAATAATACAATAATTAAATATATATATATATATGCTGAAAATATAATAATAAATTTATATGTTGAAATAAAATAATAAATGAAATACAATAATTATATCTATACTATATTAAAAGCATGAAGGTCCTTAGCAAAATGTCGTTCGTCTTTTTTACCCTTTTAAAATTAAGTTTATACGGGACAAAATAGTTATTTTATTATTTTTCTAAATATTTATGAATAGTAATTTATTTCTATTTATGTAGAAATCCCTAATATTTAGAAATTTAATCTTTTCCTTATATAAATTTACTTATATACTTCCTTCCTTATTTTAACTAGGTAGGAAATATTAATCCTTACTATAATTAAACTAGGAACCTACAACAATACCATTAAAAACTTCGTTTCTCATCACTAATATTTAGTACTTATTTAGGAACAAAATTTGCTTTCTTCTTGAGGAATGAATAGATTTTGTCTCTCAATAATTAGCTAAACGGGCGATTATAGATAAATGAGTTTATAATCAAAACCCATAAGCCACATTCAAATATAAATGCTTAGCTAAAATTTACATACAAAAATATAAATGCACATTCAAATAAATATTATAATAGATATAATTTTTCTAATAGTAGTTATTATAATCTTTAGCAAATCATCAAATTCTTAAAAATATTATCGAAATGATATGTTAATTGCATGATAATGATATATTAGTTTATATTAATATTTAAATAAATTACATATTCGTTGATATAGGTACACGCGCAAAGCGCGTACCCTAAGACTAGTATATATATATATGCTGAAAATATAATACTTATTAATTTTATAATTTATATGCTGAAATAAAATATTAAATGCTGAATTAAGATACAATAATTTTAATTAAGATACAATAATTAAATATATAATTATATATATGCTACACAGTGTTTCATTGATTATATGCTACACAGCATTTCTGTTTCATATAATTATATATAATTAACTTATTGTATCTTAACAAGGGAGGAATCTTAGCCTAATAATTAACTTATTGAATTTTAACAAGAGAGGAATCTTAGCCTAACACTATTGACTACACAAACGATTAGCCTAACACTACTGAATACACAAACGAAAAGGGAAAAAAAAATGAAACACAGTCAGGTCATCTGGTGTCTCGTCGACAGAGAGAGAAAGCAGAAGAAAAAAATGAACAAGAAGAAGAAGATCGACTGGGTCTCATCATCAGAAGAAGAAGATGGAAGAAGAAGAAAACAGAAAAAAACGAGAAGGAGAAGAAAAAATACCTGGGTTGGTCGTCCACTGAAGAAGAAGATGGAACCCTAATTTTCGGCCACTGGAGAAGAAGAAGAGAGGCTGGTCCAGCTCTGTTTGTGATTAATTTAGGTATTTCTGAGACCAATTATTTTATTAATCTCAGACCCAAGTTTTTTTTTAAAAACAAAAGGCCCAGCATCGATTTATTTAAGAAAAGCGATCGCTACAGTCGCCTTGTCGCCTCATCGCTTCGTCGATGTTTTCTCTGAAGCGTGCGCTTCTCCTGATCGAGTCGCCTTAGACACAGAAAAGCGACACCTTGTCGCGTCGCGTCGCTTCTCGCTTTAAGCGACGAAGCGCGCGCTTTTTCAAACACTGCGTCGGCGTCATACTTATCGAAGGTGATACTCCCTTCGAGGTCATCGTACCATTCGTGGGAGATGGTTTGCTTCAGCCTGTGTGTGTTGGCGAATTTGACATGGTTGATAGCGACGTCGGTGCCATCTCCGACAATCATGTTTACTGTTCGTGTCGAGGAAGGTGGCTTTGGTGGTCCGCAGGATTGTTCTCGCCCGCATGCGAAGTTGGCCTTTCCTTTGTCACTGAGCAGCTCATTCAGGTATCCTTGGTTTAACATTCTGATGACCTCATGTCGCAGGCCTATGCAATCTTCGGTCCTGTGTCCCCATTCTTGGTGGAATTCACACAGGACGTTTGATTTCCTTGTGGCGGGGCCTGATTTCATTTTTTGAGTCCACTGTACCTTGGTGCCAAACTTCTCTAATGTGTACACTATATCTAAAGGAGAGACACAAAATTATGTGATGAAAGTAAAGGGAACGTACCTCTTTCATTTCTAAGCGGGCAAGATGACGTTGTTGTGCATCAGCATGACGAGGGGGCGGATGAGGAGACCTCATATAGGGCTGATGTCGTTCTTTACTGGGGCGAGGGGGGAGTTCTCAACATCTTTCATGACGTCGATCTTTCTTTGTGTCTAAGTGTATAGTTGTTAGTCGTCGGGTCGGCCCATTGAGGTCATCTTCGTCTGCTCGTACCTTGGCGCAATAGGCATTGGGGATCTCGTCCCAAGTTGTGGGAGGATATTTCATGAGTTGCTTAGTAGTTTCTTGGTTGCTCTGGAACCGTCTCTGCTGAGTCCGTTCTGAAATGCGGCTACCGCCATGCCCTCCGAAACGTTTGGCAGGGTCATCCTCACCCTGTTGAATCTAGTGAGGAAGTCCCTAAGGTACTCGCCTGTGGTCTGTCTGACGGCGAAGATGTCATTTACCCGCGTCTTTGCCTTCTTCACGCTTGCGTGCGCAGTGACGAATTTGTCCGCCATTTCTTCGAAGGTTGAGATTGCTTTAGCGGGCAGTTGAGAGTACCATGTCAGGGCTCCTCCGGTCAGCGTCTCGCCAAACTTCTTCAGCAGCACAGATAATACTTGTTCCTTAGACAAGTCATTACTTTTTACGGCGGTGACGTAATGGATGAGATGATCTTCGGGGTCGCTGGTCCCATCGTACACCCTCAGATAAGGAGGCATCTTGAAAGTTTTCGGGATGGTGTAAGGGCGACTTCCTCAGAGTAGGGTTGTTCTACGAACCTCACCATGTCACGTTTCGGTAGCAACTTGGGAGCTCCGGGGATCTTGTCGACCTAGGGGTGATGCTCCTTCATTTGGTCGCGGAGGGCCTTGTTTTCGCTCTCTATTTCTTCCATTTTTTCAAAATGGACGCTAGTGTGTCATCATGCATTTGTGTTTCGACGGGTTCGTTGTTGGTTCGTGTTTTCTCTTGCTCGTCCGCTGTGGCGGCGATACTCGTCGTTGATGTTGCTTTTGCGTGACTTTGTGGTGGTTTTTCCACTAAGCCGCTTAGGGTGCTTGTCAACCATTCTTCCAGTAACTTTCTGACCGTCGGGGTGCTTCTTTTACAACGGATGTGGAAGCTTCTTTGTCCTGCAAGATCGTAAGGTTCCTGGATGGGGAAGGTGAAGCTTCTGTTTCCGGCGCGGTATCAAGGGTGGTGTTAATGGTCGCGCTACCACCAATCTCGTTCAGGGAGCTCAGGAGGTTGGTGGTGACTTCCATTATAGCTTTGGACCTGGTGTTATTTTCGGCCATTTCGGGGTTTTCGTGGGAGATAAATGATGTGGTTATCTGATCCTTCGGGTGTATAATATAGGTTTGATTCTCGAAATCCCCACAGACGGCGCCAAATTTTTTGACTTAAAAGCTATCGATTGCTTTATAAGTTAAGGACAATCAAAAGTTATGAGGAGGTAAATCGCAACCAACTATAATAAATCCCGAAGACAGATCTACGATTTATGTGTTATATATCCTGTTGAGCTTACAGCGAGATTATGTGGATTATCAATAAAAATCACTAAGAGAGAAAAAAATAATAGAAAGAGAATGATAGCGAGAGAGATAGCCAGAAGTTGTATTATTAATGAAATAACACTTGGCCTTATAATAAAGGAAACCCTTTCTTATATATAAGGAAGGTTCCCTCGTCAAAATATAATTTATTTTAGGCTGCTAACGTCCCCAAAATATAAAGGGGCGGAAGGGGTAGAGCGCCCATGTGGGCGAGTTGACGTTACGCCTTCGTTGTTAAAGGCGTATCCCCTTACGCCATATGTGCGTGAGGAAAGATACATTTGGCCTTTGCGGCCGTGAAGGGAGGTGTACTCGACTTTCATTGGTTATGTCTGATTCAACCCCGTACAGATAGCATCTATATTATGCACTAGCATACAAATTGTTATCTAAATTTATTTTTTTCTCACTTCTACTATCTACAAAATGTCTGCCCGCAACATGATAGAATGCATAGAACAAGTTATTCATGCCAGAATACAAACTCTATTCAACATAATGAGAAGGATTATTGATAAATCAATCAAGCAACTAAACTACAACCTCAAACTAGTTGGGTTCGGTTATACTAATCATCTAAATACATTTCCCTCAATTCGGACCCATTCAATTACATTAGTAGATATTTTATCTTCCAAGGCAAATTAAGGGTCTTCAAAACTAGAGATTCTGTAAATCTCACACTTGTTACCATGACGACAAGTCTTTAGCCAGTCTAGAAAGACTCTTGGCAATAGAGGCTGATCTAGGATTTAAAGATTATGAGTTCCTATAACGACCTTAAGTAAATATATAATAAATAACTGGGTTCATAATCAAACATTTATGGATATTTAGTGAATTTTTAATACATATACATGGTATAAGCCAAAGCTACTGGGTTCACGGGAACCACATTCAATAGGCTGGATCCGCCCCTGCTTGGCAATGCCGCACATGAGTGTAACAACAAAGATTAAGCATTGATCCCAATGTGTTTGCATTGCCCACATGGATTCCTTGGTTCCATTGGTTATGCCCTTAACTAAGTTTGTATTGATTCTAAGAGATTGTGGACCTTTAAGGACAAAACACCTCCAACAATTTTAGGTATATTTTCCTTTTTAGTAACTTCAATCATGTTATGTAGGACACAGTCAAACCATTTCAAGCACCATTGCAATCATTTCTTATCTTGTCCAATCTTATATAACCACAAATTTATCTCACATTTATAAGATGCTGTAAATATATTTTAAAAATCTGAATTTTCGCCTATTATGCTAATACAGTGAGGAAAACAAGTACAGAGAAAAGGGGTAGCCATTAAAACGAAAAACAGAAAAGATAAAAGGGTCTGACGTCAATGAAGTGGGCGGAGAACTTAGGTCTCAGGTTCAAATCCGAACATTAGGTGATTTCTTCCTATGATAAAGAAAGGGTCTAACAAATACGTAAAATAAAAGGAAAAAGTGAGGAAATTGCAAAGAAAAACATACCGGGCTTTGTCCTTTGCCCCTGTATCACTCTCATTCTCTTCTTCTTGGGAGCAAGAATCATCATTTTCCTCTTCCTTCACATTCTCTGTTTCTTGTACGCCGTCGTTCGGGGTTTCCTCAACATGGGTTCGAAGGAAAAGGTCAATTTGGTCTCTGATAAAGGCTTTTCTGTCATTTAAGTCAACCCCGAATTCCTCCTCAAGCTTCCGACGAACGCTGCCGGCGGTAGTAGTTTCAAGGTCGGAAACTTTGAGAATTTCCCGGAGCCGATGAACCAATACGGCATCCGACACCATTCTTGGGGCAGAAAAGGAAAGCTACTATTGTTGGGGATAGCGTTGGGGTTGCATGGACCAGAGATAAAGTAAACCTAGTTTTTATGAGAAACTGAGTTGAGTTCAACGCTTCTGAAGAAAAACAAGACTCTGAACCAGTTGCCAAACTATAGGAAACTAGTACAACTGATGTATTTCTCTCTCGTTTTGTTTTGTTTTGTTTTTATTTTAGATTTTTTTTCCTCCTTTTTTCTTTTTTGTGTTTAAATAACTACTAATGGGGAACATTACAATTAAAAAAAAAAATTGTCAATTAAATTAGTTGTTTTATACTAAGGTTGAGCGATCACAGTATCCATGTCACAATTATGTTTTGTTTTAATCTCGTAAATTCAATTTCATTATACGTCAAATTGCCAATTGAGTTTTTCTCGTTTTCTTTTCACAGTAACTATAGGAAATTTGAATTAGATCACACCATACCAAATTATACCAAAATTTGAATTAGATCACATCGTGAGGAAAAAAAGAAGAGAATAGTGGGTTCAAGATATGAAAATAACTTCTTGCAAAATTACAGAATAAGAACAATAAACACTTATAATTCGACCTTTTCCGGACCTCGCGTATAGCGGAAGCTTAAAGAATCAGGCTGCCCTCTTTTATTCTTTATAAAATTTTCGCTTACTCTTTTCTCTTCTGGCTAAACTTTTTTTTTTTTAATTTCTCTATTGTTTTGGCTATAATAACTTTCGGTGTAGGGTTTCTAATGTTGTCACTCGTAACGTAAAGTTTTAAAGTTTCATGACTTTTCATAGGTTGTTGTTTTTATAGCTGAAATTCAAAAATAGCCAGATTTATTGGTGGTTATTAAAAAAAAGTTATAGTTACAAAAGTAATTAAAATTTAGCCACTTTTTTATGTAAAATTAAATCTGAACGAAAATATTATTCGAAATCCGAAAAATACTCTAGCATAATATACTTGAGTTTCAGTATAATATATCGATCTAACATAATATGTTGTAAGTTCATACACAAGTGCATCAATCTCTAGTATATTATACTGGAACTTTTTGTGTTGCGGCAAAATAACATTTAGTTTTCAATTATTTTACAAATACGATTTATTTTTGAATGACTAATCCTAAAACTAGTTAGCCCGTACTATTTTTCTTCGAAATCATGATGATGGCTGACTCTGCCTACAACGCAGTTGGGTCAAACTAAATGGTGCGTAGAACTATTGGATTACACATGTGCGTTGAGTCTTGCTTGCTCGTAGGATTGGACACGACTAGACTTGGGTTGTTGGTGAGCCAGGCCCAACCCAAATTTGGCATGTACCATAGTCAAAATAGTATGCATTGGAAAAGAAAAGTACATTACCTGTGGTAGTATAAGATTAAACGCGGGAAGACCGAATCGGATGTGCCATGTGTATCATGGTGAAAGGTATTCGATATGTGTTTTGATTCGAGCAAGTGCAGCACATGTTCATGTATCAATTTTGTTAAAATAACTCACGTGGTATTGAGATTAATGTTACTGATATACAATGTGATGTATTGTCGAGTTGTGGACGTATTGTTAGGATGATTTTGGTGATTCTCCAGCAGGTGGATAGGCCAAATTACAAAGGAAACTTTGTCGAAATTTCTGGAAAATTCGGGACTTAGAAAAAGGTATTGTCACCTAAGGAGTGGGCTTAACTGTTATGTGTGTATAAATGCAAGAACTGCGGAAGAGATAAGGTTTCTGATAACTCGAGCCTCCATAAGACTTGTATATGACTTGAGTTTAATCTCACTATAACAGTGTGGCATCATTTGAGTAAGAATGCTATGAGTGGTTAAAAGTGTCTTGATGTATGACTTCAAGCCAAGTTGGGGAGGTTGTGATTGATTAACTGATTACACTGTTGTGTGCTATGTTGGTTCTGTTTCTAAGTATGTTGGGAAAATCTTTATAAAGGTGATATGGTGCTTCGTAGATATGAAGAAATACTAGGATGGTCGAAACTGATATTGATAAAGAATGCTCGGTTTATAGTAAAGAAAGATAGCTATTGGTATCTGTATGTAATCATATTCAGCAGTGTCAGAGTTCTAACGAGGCACGAGTGGTTCTGTCAATAAGACAGTTGAATTAATCCGGAAGGGTGAATGACGCCCGAGAATGGCTTGCGGTGTTCAAATATTTTGCTTGTGACATTCAGGTGTCTTAAGGTTGTGTATGTGGCTAGAGACTGTGGTTTCATTAGAAGGGACCAAGACTTGTGATATGTTATGTTAATCACGTGATTCTATGTATCCGTAGTGGAAGGCAATGATAATGAATTCAGAATCGCATGAAGTTCTTCAAAATAAAGTATTGTAGAATGTGGTACTTCTGGGAAATATTTGAGAGAATATTCAGTGGCCTATGGGTCTTAGACCGTGTGGTCTTATGTACGAGTTTCGTGTGGTAACCTGAGTTGGGGTATTGTGGTGCTACGGTAAAGGAGAATATTAAATTAAAGATGAATCAGAAGGGAAATTGGGATAAATGGAATAGCTTGGTAATAAACCACAGATGTATGATAAGGATATGATTAATTCCTGGTATGTGTTAGAAGTAATGAGTCTTACAAGTATTGTGTAACAAAGCTCTTGAGTGCTGGTAGTTGCGTAGCTCGATATGGGTAGAAGGACTCAGTCCTGGTAGTTTAGTTATGCAATGGAATTGGGAGAAGGAATTCGGGATGTGTTTTACCGTGGTTCGAGAATGAGTATATTTCCTGTTGCTATGCGAAGCATGGGATGTGTAATGAATTTTATTCTATATGGGATCATAAAGGTCCTTGACTAGTTGAGTGCGTCGATGTTGGCGGCGTATGAGGGGGATAGAAGTTTCCATGTATCTTAGTATGGTAGGGTATATGCGATGTGTTATGGAAAGTTGATAATGGCATGTTCAGGGTTCTGAGATCAGTTCATAATATATGGGAAGTCATTAAAACTCTTAAGTAGAGCGGGCGGCTGCAGATAAAAAGGTACTACTATTTTAGTGATTTGACGGGGTATATGTTCAAAAAGGGCAAGGTAACGTAAACTGATAATATCCGGTGGTACTGTGGTATTCTCTTGTTGGATCGACTGTAATAATCGAGTCATTGATGGCATAGTGAAATTTCTGAATGACTTTCGTGGTATGAATGGATGTTTGATGCATGTTATGTGTTCGTACGGTCGAGCGTGGAATCAGGCATAGTGATTCAGGTGCTATAGATGTGTTGGAGACTAGAAGTTCTCATAATCCGCCTACACAGTGGTAGTATATCATGTGTATCGGCATCACTAGCGGTTATTGGAAATTGGAAGCCCTAGTGGCCCTCTCTCTCTTTACTTGATACGATGAATTTGAGTTATAATATATGATTGCAGACTGGTTATCATAAGTCAGGTTGTCTAGACTAATATGATATGGACTATGTCGGAAAATGTCACAATTGCGTAGCAGAGTGGATCAGATTACGTTCCAGCAGGGTAGATGTACCCTAGGACCATCGGACGGCTGGTAGGTATTGCTCTATCATATGGGCCTCCATGGCGAATGTCAGTGTAGAGGTTTCTGCCATTGATTCAGTTTCGGTATTGAGGAACTTTGTCCGATATGTTTCTTGTGGCCGAGCTTGAGGCTATATATGTCGATGGTAATGAGCAACTTGACTTGGTGTGCATTTCCTTTTGCGAGATTTATGCGTGGATCGGGTGGCACGCCGCCACAGATTATTTGGATCGGGTGGCACGCCGCCACAGGTATGGTATCTGGATCGGGTGGCACGCTGCCACGGGTATGTTACTGGAGCAGGTTGCATGCCCAACAGTGTGATGTGGAGAATATTTTCCTACATGTTACCTTGTATACAATATTTCCTGGCTTCTGAGGAAAAGTCCGTATTGGGTACCGCTCAGCGAATAGCACATCGGTTGTGTCCTTTTAGGAATTTATAGAATATATTAATTGTATCACCGTGGGTGTGATTGATTGCTTGAGTTCAGACCTAAATATGTGCGTGGCTGGCCGTTATGAGCATGGTCACTTGAGGTGCTTCAGGAGTAATAGTGTTTGGATAGAATCATGAGCTATGGCAAGGCCACGTGATGTTATGACCTTTCGAGGAGGATTCATGTACACTAATTCTATGATGTGAGACGAGATCTCAGTTATGTGTTGTGATGAAATTCAGGAATTTGAATTACAGCTCTTTTGTGTGAGTTACTTGTCATGATTCGAGTGTGTTCGGATCATTTCTTATTGGAGCTTGTGTTTTGCTCGCCGTGGCTTAGGCCGATGAGGAGGTATCATATTACCAGTGTGGTGTGTTATAATCGAAATGATCGTTGGAGTCATTAATGAGTGCGAAAATACGTGATTTCAGCTAGATAGAAAGGTAATATTGAGGTTTGGCTCCAAAATCTGTTGTAATATCAGTCAAAAGAGAAATGGCTTCATAGGTTGATCTGAGGAATTGTTACGGTTTAGCGCGTGTTTTATTTATCGTTGGCGGTATATGAAAGTGTTGTAATAAGACTTCAACTAATAAGAGGGTTCCATCGGTATTTGGGTATTGTAGGCAACTGCGGTAAATAAAGAATGTTATTGTGGTCATACGAGTAAAGTGATGCAAAGTATGAATTCAACAAAGTTATGCATTAATGTTTGGGTACAACGTGTGGAGATTGATATAGTGGTCGAATGATGGAACAAACTTGGCAGGAAATTCAGGATGTTGGAATTTGGCTTAATGGCTTATTCACTTGAATAAGGAATTATATCTACAGAATTATATAGCTAATGTGCTCAACTAAGTAGTGGTAGCATGGGAAGGTGCGTGATGTGTTAAACAAGTTATTTGAGACTACGTCATTGTAGTTCTCAACACGTTCCAGAAAGAATGTATGTTTAAGTGGGGGAGATTGTAATGACCCGACCGGTCATTTTGAGCTCCGGTGCGTCATTCAGCATATTGAGGCCATGAACAGCTACATCTCAGGTATATTGACTTGTGTGTATGGTTAGAATTAAAATTCAGGAAGTTTGGCGTCAAATCTAAATGAAAATTCTCATTTTGAAAGCTTAAAGTTGAAGAAATGAATTAGGATTGGAATTTTGAGTAAATGGCCTCGAAATTGGGATATGAAAGTTCCAGCATGCTCGTATGATGATTTTGAACTTGGGCGTATGTCCGGATATGTTTTTTGATAACCCGTGAGCATTTCAGCGTATATGGTGGAAGTTAGTATTTCAGAAGAATTTCATAAATTTGGGTTGGAAGGCATTTTAGAGTTATAGATGTCCGTTTGGGATTCTGAGTCTGGGAATAAATCCGTATGGTGATTTTGGAGTTAGGAACGCGATCAGAAGTGAATTCGGATGTTCGGAGGTCATTTTGAAGTCATTTGGCTAAATATGGGAATTTGAAGGTTTATGAGAAAATTCGACCAGAAGTAAAAATTTTGATATCGGGGTCGGAATGCGATTTCGAAAGTTGGTGCAAGTCTGTAATGTCGAATGTGACTTGTTTGCAAACTTTGAGTCAATTCGGATCGATTTTGGTAGGAAATTGGACAATTAATCTCTTTAAGGAAAGCTTAAGTTGGAAAAGTCAACCCAACGTTGACTTATGAGTTAGAGGGATCGGAACTGAATTTTGACGATTTGGTTAGTTTCGGGGGATGCTTTAAGACTTAGGAGTGCAATTAGAAGTAATTTTGGAGGTCCGGTGAAGAAGTTAGCCTATTTTGGCGAAGTTGAAATTTTGGCGGAATCCGATCGATAGGTGATATTTTGATCCGGGATTTGGAACGGAATTTCGAAAGTTGCAGTAGCTTCATTAGGTGATTTTGGATATGTCTGCAAATTTTTAGATCATTCGGACATCGTTTGGTCGGGTTTTTGATCGAATGTGAATTTTGAAAGTTTAAGTTTAAGTTTGAATCGAATTCTAGGATTTTGGTGATTTTTGATGTTTAAGGTAGCATTTTTATGATCCGAGCAAGTTTGAATGAAGTATTAGGTTGAGTTTGTATTTTTGGTTGAGGTCCCGAGGGCCTCGGGGTGATTTCGGATGCCTAACGGGCATTTTTGATTTTGGAAAAAGCTGCTGAAATGCAGCAGATTTTCAGCGCTAGTAGGCTACTTTGGGAGCTCATATCTTGTAATCTATAAAGAATCACAAAAATGTTCAAAACACAAAAGTTGTAGACCTTCGTGTCTAGTTTTCAGAAAGCTAAAGAACTCGTAATTCGGACATCTTTACTAGAAGTTATGATCGACGGAAAATGACTGTTGGAGCAATGGGATGTACAACTTGTATAGCGCAGGTGCAAGGTACAACTCGACGAAGCATGGGCAGATTCTTTATTACACGAAATTGGTTTATTTCTTTTATTTATTTTATTTGGTTTGGATGATTTTGGAGAGATTCAAGAGGGGATTTTCATCATCAATGTGAAGGTAAGTTATCCCCACCTATTTTGAGTTAAGTACATCAATTATGTATGGAATTGGGCATGAAAATTGTAGAAAAATTGAGGATTTAAGCCTAGGGATTTGAAAATAAGATTTGGTGATTTAAGGGGTCAAATAAACTCCGATTTTGATAAACTTTATATGTACGGACTCGTGGCGACATGAGGATTCTGAAAATATGTGTTTCATAAATTTTCGAGAAGGAGGCCCGGGGCTCGGGTTTTGGCAACTTTGTGTTTTTGGGTGTTTTTCGAGTCCTTTCGATTGGGTTATGATTCATTAGCCTATTTATGATGTATTCTTATTGGTTTTGATCAGATTTTGAACCCGAGGAGGTCGATTTGCGAGGAAAGCGCAAGGCGAGCTAGGACTTTTGGCCGGTTCGAGGTGAGTGGTGGTAATAAATGATGTACTAAGGGTTTGAAACCCAGCACTTGCACTATACAGTGCTATGGTGAGATGAAACACGCGTCATGTGACAGGCGTGGTGGTATTGTGACTGGGGATTGGACTTGGTCCTTCCCAATTGATAGTTTATTGTGTATCATGACTGAGATTGAGCTTATAACTGCGTAATTGGGCTAGTAGCCATGTTTGGGGCCTTGTGCCGATCTGTAGAGTATTAAGGAAGCCTGTAGAGCTAAGTGACCCTTATATCATGCTGGACACATACATTCAGCCGTAGTCATAGCTGTATAGCATATCATGAGCAAGTACTAGGTGTGTACTTTGAGAGAGACTACCTGGGGTGGGATTCCCTGTTCTAGCTAAGTGGGCCTGAGAAGCCAAGTCTATATTGACTGAGATGGGGTCGAGGACCCGCTGTGAGGCATTGAGATGCATACCGGATCGGGTTGTATGCCGCAATATTATAGATATATATACATATATGTTGGATCGGGCTGCACGCCGCAACATTATATATATATATATATATATATTGGATCGGGCTGCACGCCGCAGCGCTATATATATATTGGATCGGACTGCACGCCGCAGTAATATATATGTGGATAGGACAGCACGCCATAGTAATATACATGTGGATCGGACTACACGCCGCAATATTATTATGTTTGGGCTGTAAGAGTCCCTCCGGAGTTTGTATGCACCCCCACTGAGCATCGTCGATATTAAATGGATCGGGTTACACACAGCAGCACTATATATATTGGATCGGGTTGCACGCCGTAGCGTTATATATATTGGATCGGGCTGCACGCTGCAGCACTATATATATTGGATCGGGCTGCATGCCGCAGCATTTTATATATATATATACATATATATATTTGGATCGGGCTGCACACAACAACAGTATGAGTGAGGGCTAGGTCAGTGTGGGATTGAGGGCTAGGTCAGTGTGGGATTATTATGAGACAGTTGTGGACTAGAAATGGGCTAATCATTGGGGAGATGACCTACCTGTGAGGTTACCCTGAGAACTGTTTAGTGATAGTACTTGTGTTCTTATTTTCAATAGTTATTTATTATTATTACTCGCTGAGTTGAAATATACCCACCCCACTCCCCCTGCACTTTCTGTGCAGATCCAGGTGTTCAGGAGGGCAGTTTAGTTATCGCAGCTGCTAGATTACTGTTATTTCGAGGAGACTTCGAGGTAGCTGCCGGCGTCCGTAGGACCTGATCTCTTCCTCTCTATCATTCTGTTATTTGCTACTCTACTTAGACTTGATTGTGTAGCATATTTCCATCTGTAGAGGCTCAGACTTATGACACCGCGATTGTTGGGATGTAGTTTGTATGATTTTGTTTCCACACTTATTGTTTTGATATGAAAACAAGCTGTTAATGTTAAGTGATCAGTATTAGTTAATAACTGGCTGGTAAATTGGATAACATGGTCGGGCTTGCCTAGCAATTTGTTGGGCGCCATCACGACTGGGGTTTGGGTCGTGACACTCCTACTTCGAAGTAAGATATTGGGTTGTTTCAAAGCTTAGTAGCTAAAGCGTACTTGCGTGTTAAAGGGGCGGATTTGGGCTACTAAGTTGAACAAGACCATTAAACTTTCCATTTGCACTCTCCTAGGGTGCGATCGTAGGAAGCTCTATTAGCGAATGCTATTCCCCGCCCAATGAGACTGATCATGCCCTATTGCTTGGTGTGGAATCAAACTAGCCTATCACGCCCTTTCTTCATTCCTATATGGACCCATATTCCTATGTTCTTTCAATGTTTACTGTATTACTGGGTTTCCTATTTACTGAACCATATCAAAGAAGCTACTTTCTTTCTGGCTTATATACCCATATAAAGGGATAGACAATCTAAGAGTGTTCTAAGAAACAACACATACCTATCACTTTTGGAAGGTTTGGAACCCTCGATTCATTTGACTCAAGGAAAAAAAGAGAAAAAGATGGGAGGGGATAGGGCTTGTCTCCTTGTTCCCTTTTACCTATGCCATGATGCTCATAGGCAGCTTATCTCTACTTGGATTTCCTTATCTTTCTTCTTCAAATTACGAATAGAGATTTGGGGAGAGTGGATAGGACTGGGTAGTTTATGACGTAAGGAAGGGATGACCCATCCCGTGCTTTTGAGCGATTCTTGTCGCAAAAGGCAGATCTTTTTCTTTCGGTTCCAAATAGAACAATAGAATAGGGACTTAGATGTGACCAAGGTTCTTCCAAGCTTAGGGTTAGCAGGTTGTTGGTTGCGAGAGCTGGTAAAAGAATGAAACCTTCAAGAGACCATGTTTAACAAGCAAACTGAGGAAGAATAATCTCCCCTAGCAATATCGATCCTCTCTAGTTTAATCAGAATCGAGAACTGCGGAGAGGTTTTAACCGGCCTAGCCTAACCAACCGCTATAAGCGGGCAGGAAATTAATGTGGTGGAGACTCAAGTCAAGGCAATAGAGAACTATCACTATAAATAGATGCTTTCCCTGGATTTTGTTCAATGGCACATGATATGCCAACAAGGGCTTACTAAGAGATCTTGCATATGTCTTTCCATAAGCAGAAGTATGAGTATAATTGCTTTTCCCCTATTCTTAATCCCACTTCTTATGTCTGTCAACAAGAGCCCATCCCCTTGTTCAATCGATATATAGGCTGAAAACATATTTCTAGGCAAATGAACAGACTTTCCTTACTTGACTTGCCAACAAAGCGGTCAACTAGTAACCAAGTTCATGCGTCAATACCACGTCCAGGATCTTAGGAAAAGGGAAACACAAATGATATCTAATGGGATGGGCATGCTCCCCACTACTCTATGATTTATTATAGTCATACTTTATTTCGTACCTGGTAGCTAGCCTTTTGCTTCCTCCTTGTACGAGATTTTGACTTGAATTCCTCCTGAAAGCGAGAGCGCACTATATGCCTTTGAAATAAAAAGAAGGCTGGAAAAAAATAGAGAGATCCTTTCTTTTCTAGCTTTGGCGGGAGGAATGAAAATCCTATCCTATATGAAGTCCTATATACAAAAAAGCACTTGATAGCAACACGATAGGGATTCAAGAATTACTAAATAAAAAACAAGAAACGTGCGGAAGCTAAAAGAAAATAAAGAAACGAATAAAAGATATAAATTAAATAGATTGAATTCAAGAAAGAGTTTCTTGAATTCAAGAACTTTATTCTTGAAGTTGAATCCTAACAACAACAATTAGCTAACAAAGAACTAATCGCCTTTGGTAGAAATTAAAAACAAGAAATAGATTGTGAAACCCGACCCTTTAGAATAACAAGAACAACAATAAGCCTAAACTTATCACCTTTCTTGAATATCTAGAAGTGATCTAAGATTTCGAAAAGGGTATAATTCTTACCACCTTAAGTTGAGTCTTGAAGGTTGAAGAATAAATCCAAGAGTAGCCACACAAGAGTGCAAGAAAAATCTCACAAGTTTTATTGACAATAATCTGAATGATCTCCCTAAAAACAAAGAAGATACCCTTTTATATAGAGGGTGATCACGAAATTATCCTTAAATATTATGAAATAAAGTCCTAAACTACTTTGGACAACAAGTCCAACTAAAATACGAAAAGGTAAAAATATGGGAAACCAAAACCAAGTCAATATTGGTAAGTAATTCTACCAATCTTAGGAAAAGGAAAATATTAATCTTAACTAACTAGGAAATAAATAAATATAGTCCCATAATATATGGAAATAAGTCTCAAACCAATCTTGGATAGAATCTTGGAAATCTTGAAAATCTTGAATTTGTAATTGCAAGCAACTTGGCACCGTGCACTCAATATCTAGCATGCCTATTATACATTTCTTGGACATAAAGTAAGTCCTTTTTATGCTATTAAAACGTGGTTTTATGTAGGACTTCATGGGCTACAAGTTTTGAGCACATTTAGGTGCAAAATTGGTCAATGACTTTGTTTTGCAACTTTTTAACTTGAGATCTTGTTAAAGGCCCTCTTTGCGATTCCAAAGATTCATACTTATCCTTAAATAGATTTGAGCTTCCTAGGATGCTATAAAATAGGAAGAGGGGTAGTTTACAAATAGGGGTAATCAATTCGCACCTGATTGTGATAGCCCCCTCGATACCTTATTGGAGCTTTGTAACTAGTGGCCGATTTCTCGTTGCATCAACCTCTTCCCAATGCGCGGAGCCCCAACGAGGAAGGTGTTAATGCTTTATCATTGGGTCATTAATTCTAATACTTATTTTTGTGCTACTCCTATGGCGGGAATAAGATAAGAGAACGTGAAGTATTCTCTTTCTTTCCCAACCTGTTGTTTCTAAAGACTACCCTTTTCTCGGCTGGATCTTGGTTCAGCCTACTACGAGGATCCCGTATTCAGCAACCCAACCTATACAAAGGGACTCAGAGCCCCTTGACTAGGTTGGAGCTATAAAGCTTACATGATATTATTTAAAAGGGAAAGGGCCTTTTTAGCTGGTGCGCAAGAGTACACTTCTATTTTCCCTTTACTAATAGCAAGTACCGTGGTTCCTATGCCGCCGCATTTCCCGATTTTTTTCCTTTAGTCATTCGACCCGAAGCGATAACTTCTAGATAGTCCAGTGGATAAGATGGCTGCGCTCCATCTCACTCAACAATGTGACGTTAGTGGTCTTCCGGTAAGCTCATTCTGATCTTGGACGCAGTACATTGGAATCCTGAAGCACCACCATGAATGCTACTGTGGGTTCGCCTGCGGTGCGATAAGGCACCACCCTGTTGTGCCAGTAGGCAACTCCGGCGTGTCAGATTAGTTTTCCTTATCAAATAACTTACTTGATGTCTAGCTTCCTAACTGGTAGACGGTTCCGTTTCCCTAAATCAATGAAGAAGGGAGACGTAAGTTGATTCTTCCAAAGAACCAGAAGTGAAACGCTATGCCGGGATGGGGGGCAGAAAAAGGAACAGCTCCAAAGAAAAAATTTTGGTTCCTAATGCTTCTCCATGCTCAATGAGATGCGGAAACCTCGGGATGACTCCTAACCCCATAAGGTTCCGAGATGGATCTTAACCTGAGTCTCGGTTAAGAACGGCAATAATATACATTTCACACGGCGCACGATTCCATGGATAGTTTCATTCGAGATCATGATGGAGGACATATCTTATGATCATCGGCTTTGATCATGCCACTAGACATTTGATTAAGACATTGCACAGTGATCCGAACACTTTGTTGCATCTCTTCAATACGAATACAGTAACAATCATAGCGATCTCCTCTGATACCTACTGGTATGTCAGGATCCAATTGGTCATGAAAATCAAAAGGTGCTGCTTTTTGCAAAGCCCAGCATACCCTATAACCTCTTAACATTACACCACAGAATCCCCAATCCTTTGCTTGTTGTGCAGTGACAGTACTAATATCCACTAATCGTTTTTTCCAGATACAATTTCCGGTCGACATATCTTCTAATTCATCAATCCAAGAAGCAAATTGTTGTTTTAATGAATCAATATCTATACATAAGCCAAGAGGCAGATCTTGTGCCACTTCACCTGGTCGTATGAAATTGGCATGCATCCTGGCTCCCGAGACTCTTTCATAGAATTATAACAATTTCTCCCGCTCCTCAAAAGCCCACACGAACAAAGTTGATGCTCCTACATCCACATCATGAGTAGTTAAAGCAAGTGAATGATTTGAAATTCGAGTTATTTCACGGAATAACACTCGTGATGGTACCTCGCAATTCAAAATTCTCACTACGGCTGAAGAATGCGCGTGTTCTTGGGCCATCGTAGAAATATAGATAGGGTCGACGACGAAACAAAGGATGAAACTTTATGACAACTTTTTTCGTAGACGTTCACTTGCATCACATACATGAGTGCTCTATGAACCATGCAATATGGTCACCCGTAACACGGCTATCGCACTTGAGTTAACATAGCTCTAGGCCATGCTACTTAACAGTATTGGAAAAATGGTAGCGTAAGGTAACAACTAGTATGGAAAGCTCGTCGCCTTTGGAAGCCTTCACCAGTAACCAAAGCATATCATTCCCGTAACCACTTTGGTACTTTGTTTATAGCCATTTTAAGTTATGCAATAGAAGGGGGATTGCGCTTGAATTGAAGTAGCGCCTTTGGAATATGAGTAGGGCTCTTAAGTGGCGTGTTTGTGGAGGCAAACTGAAGGAAGAGAAAAAGGAAGGTAGGATGCTTGTGGGGCAAGGAAAAACCTCGAATAGGAGGGGGAAATGCTCTGATTCCTTCCTTCTTACAGAAATAAACGGCTCAGAAAGGGGCTTGGTTCCCTATTTTTGGGCGGGGGGTGAAGGCCATAAAAGAAGATTGCCCTAGCGGTAAGGAAGAGGGGAAAAAGGTGCTATCATATATCTCGATCAATTTCCCAAGGCCTTGGAATTCCAGACCGGCTCAGAGAATCACACTCGCTATTTAGCTCGTTGTTCCGCCAATAAAGAAGTCATCCTTGACGATTTCCTATTCATTCCATGCTGAGCCGCCTCTCTTTACCACTCAATGCTTCCGCCTTCCCTTTCCATACTCAGGTGCCCTCCTTTCCAATCACTAAGAAAAAAATCTGAATCAAAGCCCTATATATGTAAAGCTTCGTCTCTTATATTTCTGGCCCCAGGGAAGTTTATTCGACGCATTCCCCACTCTCCCGCACTGCTCAAGTAAGTGTGTGACTCCGTATGAGGACTTCCTTCTCTTCTGCCCACTCTTCATTCACACGGTTCTCAAAGTAGAGGAGGAAGGGTGGGCAGTAGGTACTATGAGCCCTCCATCCCACACATCTATCCAGAAGCAAGTGAAGTTCACCGGTTCCACCGAATGCTCCTATCTTTCAACAAAGATCGTGTGAGTGTGCAGTTATGCTTCGGATGCTTCACCATATAATAGATCGATCTAGTCCTCATTCTTTTCTGATGCACTCACTTTATATCTCCGACACAAAAGGAAGGAAGCGATGGGAAGAAAGCATCCCTAGCCTCTGTCCGGCCGATAATTCCGTTGGTATCTCGCATTCACGCCCTTCTTTGACTGCCGTTAGGGGATGTAGTTGTAGATATGTTAGTCTTAGCGGGTCGTTGTCTCCACCAATTATCTTCTTCTACAACATGTTGTTTTCATCTCCATATTCCATATGTCACTTAGTCATATCTGCCTCACTGCGGGTGAACACCTCCGAAAGAAATGAAGGACTTTATTCAGTGACCCAGTGATCACCCTCTGAATCATCAGAATAAGGTAAAGCTTAAAGATAAGTTTTGTACTCAATTAATTTCTCAATCCCTCTAGTCGGGTGGGCACTAGCCAGATTTTCGACCAGATCCCCCTAAAAACCGTATGTACGGGTCTCCCCGCATGCGGCTCATGCCATTCGAGGTGGCCTAGCCCAGCATTCATTCGCAAATCATGTAGTGAAATTGAGACTTCTCAACCTCGGAAGATATTTCGCGTATAGGCAGTGCTGCCCATCATACCGTTGACTCTATTTATTCATGGAATTTGCTTTATTTCATTTTCTAGTTTGTATAGGCTCGCTCTCTCTTTTTCCAAGAATTCATCCACTTCCCTTTACTCAATAGGGCCTTCTCTAATAGGGAAAAACCTTCCATTTCTGTCAAAAGACCCGGCATCCCTCTGACTCTTCCACCATACGAGCTCCCTTTCCTCCTTCTAGTGTGCTCCCCCGATGCAGGCCTGTCACACTTCGCACCTGCGGCATTTTCGCCAGACGGTCTTTGCTAGTAATGCCATCCTCCCGCTGGCTGTATAGACGGGTTGTTCCTCGCTTCTGCATTATTTTAAGTTATGGGTTAAAGGAACAAATGTAGTTGAATGGAACAACATGCGGGTTACACGTTCTACTGTGCCGAGATGTGAGGTGCATGTGGTGATTATCACCCCGGGTTATGCACTAGTGGCCTTGACAAGCACTCCAGAACCCACCAATGCTTGTGAAAACCTAGGTTGGTCGGCCCTTCATTCATCCAACCGAAGGTATGGATAACGAGGCCACCTTCACAACTTTCTCCCTTCTGTCCCTATGTTGGAATAAGGTAAGGCAGTTCGCTTGAGTTGCTCAACCGCCTCTTATCTTGGTGCTCATGACGTGCTACAAAACCTCCACCATGCCGAGGGAGTGGGACCAAGCAGGGAATAACTAGCGGCATAAGAGCCAACTCGATATCAACAGTTTCGTGTCGCACTAGAGTAATACAATATGTGGTTCCGCACATTCCACCACTTCTCTATTCATTTCCAATACTAATCATGAAACACCATGAGCATCAAGATGTTGAGGTCTGAAATTCAAAGTGAAATTTTTGATTTGACTGTTGTTAGTCGCCGTGGGAAAGAAATACAAAAATAAGAAAGAGATTATTCCCGTAGAGCTTGTCCAATACCACCAGTACCAGAAATACATCTCCTTCGCCCATGCGAGAGTCTTCTATGACAGCCCGGAACAACGACTATGTTATGAAAGAAAGTGGCAGACAAACTAATTTGGCCGGTATTCCCTAATGAGTAGCTTTAGGAGATAAAGGTCACCCTTTTTATTCTACTCCCATCTGCATAGGGTTTTCGTATCCGTCTCCGAGGAGATTGTAAGATCGTAAGACATTATCCCCTTCGCGGCACTAGACTATATTTCCGTCATTTTCGGAATGAGCACGGATAGCCGCCATTTTCCCCTTTCACAATTTTCTCCCTAACTTACTCACGAATCAAAGTGTGAATGTCCCTTCAAAGTCTCGCATGCTCTTATTGATCGGGAGCGGGGTGGACAATTTATGTCGGTGTTGGTGCTTGTGGCAGCGCGTCTGTAGCCGCCCCCCATTTTGGCACCAGCGAGTTCTGAATGACCCCCCTCTCACTTCGTTCGAGCTGTATTACATCCACCCTTGTACGGCTAAAAAATGCTTAACTATATCGAAAAAATCCATATCGTCCATCCAAAAAACGTATCTCAGTTACAGCCAACTCCCCCTCCCATGTCTCATTCCCTATGGAAAAACCATCCCTACATATTTTGTTCTACAAATGCTAACCAAGTGACACACTAGGGCCATGGGTTATGAAAGAGGTTGACCCCTATCCTCCTTAACTATGTATGGCTAATGAACTCCTCGCTTTAGTCCATTATTTTCCTTCTTTGGGCTCTGGTTGATAGTAGTCGTGGTAGTAATGCCTAGAGCCCAGCTACCGATTGGAGGCACCAATGGGAAAAGTCATAAAGGGATATTAAATGTAATTCTAGAAGGGCATTCTCGCAAAAAAATCAAGTAAAAGTTTTTGTCACGACCCGGATTTTCCCCCATCATCGGGATCGTGATGGCGCCTACTCGTGGTAGCTAGGCAATCCAATTCATTCAACATTTTTTCCTGTTCATACCATCATCTTTGTTTTCATATTTAATAGCAAGAAATAATTACTCAATTTGTTAAATGCGAAAAGTCTTTCTAAATAGAGATGAAAAATAATAATGTGAAATAACTGATAAAATCCTCTACCCAAGATGTGGAGTCGCCAACTCACGAACTACTAAAGAATACTATACATAATGGTCTGAAAGAAAATAATAAACATCTGTCTGTCTCGGAACAATGAGATCACAACAATAAACATAATTAAATAGAAGAGACGTCGGGCCTGCGGACGCCTGCAAGATACCTCGGTTTCGAAATGCTCAAAAATCCCACAAGTACTCTACTGCTGCTGCTGCTCCTGCTCGAAACTTGGACCTGTGCAAAAACGCACAGAAGTGCAGTATCAGCACAATCCGACCCCATGTGCTGGTAAGTGCCTGGCCTATCCCGGCAAAGTAGTGACAAGCCTAGGACTAGACACTCACATAAACCTGTGCAGTTCTATATATGTACATACCATAAAATAACAGGATTATCAAGTAACACAATTAACAAAGAAGTATAATACTGGGGAAACACAATCAGCAACATATAATAATTCAGTAAAAAGAATCAGAGTGAAATAAAAACAGTTATTATCAAAACAAGGAAATTTCAAATAGTTGCACGACATCACCCTTCGTGCTTTTACTCTCATCCTCACATCCATGGCACGGCATGATCCTTCGTGCATGGTTCAAATAATAACGGCACAGAATGTTCCTTCGTGCATAATCAATATCATAAGGCACGGCATGATCCTTCATGCATAATCAATAAAACAAGGCACGACATTCCCCTTCGTGCATAATCAATAAACAAGGCACGACATTATCCTTCGTGCATAATCAATATACAAGGCATGACATTATCCTTCATGCATAATCAATAAAACAAGGCACGACATCAGCCTTCGTGCATTATCACTCTTCCTCACCCAAATAACAATCACAGTTAAGGGCAATAGAATGAAACAATTAACATGAACCATACCGGCAAGGGACACAATAATCATCACAGTAAAGTCCCGGCAAGGGAAACAATAATCAACTTCACAATAAAGTCCCGTCAAGGGAAAACAATAATCAACTTCACAACCCGGCAAGGGTTCAAGATTATGTCTTAAAAACATCCCACAATATATGTCAACAAACGACTCACGGTCATGCTAGACGCCAGTATATGGATGCTCGTCACCACAGCCCATACACCCCACTCGATCACATAGCAATTAGCACATTAATCCTATTCCATCAAGCTAGGATAGATCAAACACTTACCTCTAAGCCTTGAAGTCCAATTACCCTTCAATTATAGCTTTACCTCGAATTTCAACCTTCAACTTGCTCGAATTGGTTCAATTACTTTAATAAATACTAAATAAAGTGGTTTGGATGCTTAAAAATGGTTTTCTCAAAGTTTAACCCAAAATTTTCCAAAACGCCACTGGTCCCACGTGGTCGGAACTCGGGGTTTGGAACAAAATCCGGTTACCCATTCCCTCAATTTATGATTTATTTCGAAATCAGACCTCAAATCGAGGTCTAATTCCCCAATTCATGAAAAACCTAGGTTCTACCCAAAAATAAGAATTTCCACCATGAAAACCTTTGATTTCTCTTGAAAAACATGTTTAATGATGTTAGGAATTGAAAGAATTAAGTAAAAAAGTGACTTACAAGTGTTTTGGAGTGATTTGGAGGATCGTGTGTGGTGTGTTAGGTTTTGAAAGAATGAAGAAAAGAGGTGTAAAATTCGTTTAAGTATCAGATTCCACAGCTGCGGATATGGGAATTGCGAACATTTGTTCGCAATTGCGAACATAGCAGATTTTTGACTGAGGTCCTCGCATTTGCGAGAAAACGTTCGCATTTGCGAACTATGGCGCAAGACTGTCAGCCTCGCATTTGCGAGATAAAGTTAGCATTTGCGAACTTAAGGTGGCTTCTGAGTTCTTCGCATTTGCGAGATATTCCTTGCGTTTGCGAGCTTGGGCATTTTTCTGCCATCTTCGCATTTGCGAAGATTGCCAATTGCGAGTATTTCTTCGCAATTGCGAAGATACCAGCTGGGGGAAAATATCATCTGTATTATTTTTCAAAATCTGCTCCAACGACCTATCAAATCTCTACCCGAGCCCTCGGGCTCCAAACCAAACATGCACACAACTTCAAAAACATAATACGAACTTGCTCCCACGATCAAATCGCCAATATAACATCGTTTTCATCAAATCAAGCCTCAAGTTCATGATTTTCTTCCTTTAACTTCATAAACTTTCAAAGTTGGAACTCAAGGTTCAAAACACATCAAACGACATCCAAATGTCATCAAACTTTACAGGAAGCACTTATATAATATTTAAGACTTGTATCGGGCGTCGGAACCAAAATACGAGCCCGATACCATGGTCATTTAATCCATATTCATTTAATAATTTCAGAAAAAACAATTTAACAGAAAAATTCATATCTTGGGCTCTAGGCCTCAGAATTCGACTCTGGACGCATGCCCGAGTCCCATATTTTCCTACGGACCGTTCGGGACCGTCCGATCTCGGGTCTGGGTCCGTTTACTAAAAATATTGACCGAAGTCAACTATATCAATATTAATATCAATTTTCTTCAATTTTTTCATAGAATTCACATATTCTAGCACAAAATCTTTCCGGCTACATGCCCGGACTATGCACGTAAATCGAAGTAACATAAAATGTGGTTTTCAAGGCCTCGAGAGCACAGGACAATTGAGGAAAACAGGTGATGACCCTTTGGGTCGTCACATTTTTAGACTAGTCCCACTAAGATAGCGAGGAAACTGACTTCTGAGAGAGCTGCTTTTGCCTCAGTAATTACCTAACGAGAGAGAGCCGATGCCAAAGTAGTTCTTTATGCTAGGATACGCTAGACAAACTAAATCTAAAGAGATACTAAGGTATAGTGCTGCTACCATAAAAGCCTCTTTCATGCTAGGTGTCCAGACCTACTATACCCGAGCCGCATTCCCAGCACACTTGCTATATCTACTAGAATTTTATAACCAACTATACTTGATGGAAAACCGTTCTATAAAAATTCAAAACAAGAAGAAACCAAGAAAATCATAATAATCGCTTTGGGTACGTCACATGAGAGGAAGATAGAAAGGTAACCTATGACACAAGGGAATTACGTTTTTTCTCCTGCCTCAGCTTCGCGGATGGAAGGTGAGAGCGTAGCACGCACGCTCTATGTTTTTCGCCAGTTTTCCCTCTAGTAAAGATTAGCTCGTACCCTCTCTTTGTGTCTAGGGATTCTTGGGGCATGAGTTAAGCATATAGTTGATTGCTTTTTCTTTCAATTGAGCGTCGGTACTTTTGGAGTCTATCTATAGGCGTGAAAAACAATAGAGCCACTGCTCTTCGGGGTGATGAGGTGGACAATTCCTTACTCCAGCTTTAAAGGAGCATCTTTGCGTGAATCAATACTAACTCCTCAACCAACTAACGTTCAATTTTTGAGATTAGAGCAGAAGAACTCCATAACGGCGGAGAGGGGACTAAAGCCACTTGACTGTAAGGAGAGGGGTTTTGCCTCGAATCCAAATTATTTCTCTTCTTCCCTTAAGATATTTATAGTTAGGACTTGATCGAGGGATCAATTGACTCCGAAACATAAAGTAAGACCATAACCTCGAGCCCCCGCCTTAAAGGATCCTAACTCAACACCCTTATCTCCAACTTATTCGTGGTTTTAAGGTGCTTTTAACTATTATAAAAACTTATTTAGAGACAAGGCGAGGGGTCATCTTC
Source organism: Nicotiana noctiflora (assembly GCA_032618575.1). NCBI lineage: Eukaryota > Viridiplantae > Streptophyta > Magnoliopsida > Solanales > Solanaceae > Nicotiana > Nicotiana noctiflora. The sequence goes on along the minus strand of JASVEL010004255.1, from coordinate 9,382 downwards.
GGCAACCAACCGATGGAGCAAGCCTCCCCGTCGTCACCCCTGCCCGCACCCTCCATAATGGAAGTACGTAGAAACCTTGATCTGTTTACTTCCTCCTTTAATACGACCTAGATGAGGAGTGACCTTTTACTGGACCTCGAGGATCAGCTTAAACTTGAAACTGCCTCTCAAGCAAAGAGACGCAAAATAATAGAATTCATGGGGATCTTGGCCTTTGATGAAGATGAGCTGATATAATGGAATTTTCTTCCAATTCCCTATCCTAACTAAAGGCAAACTATCTCTAAATGACAAAGTGAAAAGTAGAATTAATCAGCACATCCCTCTATTCCAATAGAACACGTTAGCCTTCATCCATGAGATTGGGCATCACTACTAGTAGGGGCCCGCTTCCATAATAGACTTTAAAACCTCGCCTTCCCTTTTGATGTCTGATCCTGGATACCACGACTTGATTTCAAATGGGCTTCACCTTCAAAGGAGAGTAATTTATCTGCGGACAGTAAGGCCAATGAAGATCAAATTTACCGGGGTCTGATTCATGTCGTGTCCTTGAGTCCTCTCTATGCCTCTCATGTCCTTCTTTCCTACGCTTGAGACTCACTAGCACACTCTTTGTTGCTTTCATGCTTGATGCCTTCTGATGAACCAATGGTAGAGATCCTTCCCAAACAGCTGTTGTTCAATCCATCCCTGAGAGTTAAAGGAGTCGTAGGAATTCACATTGCCTTTTACGGCTTGGAATTCCTATTGTATAGAATAAATGTATTGGGCAATGCCTTTATTTTCTTGAATTAAAAAATTCTTCGCCTTTTGTTAGCTGGACACCTACTTTAGAACCATCCTTTTCTATGTACGAAAAATCATCCTTGTAAACTAAGGCTAAGACACATTCGATAGCAAGAAGCTAGTGACTTCTTTTCGGTCATTAAATAGAACTTTAACGAGGTATCACAGTGGGGCATATCTTCTATTTGAGCCTTGGCTCCGGTCGATCCTCTTTAAATTTATATCCCTACCTCTCGTCTAACTCGAGTTGCCCCGCTCCTTTGGCAGTTAAAGTAGCTCGCTTCAAGAAGTAATATTATAATCCTAGGGGTATGTTACGAGCAGAAGTTCTCTTGCTAGTGGAAGTAATAGTAGCAAGGCTAGGATCGCATATAAATATATTATGTGGTTCGAAAGAAAATAGATTCCCTAGAAGTTTTATCCGGCTAGGAAAGCTAGAACTCTTGTAAACCAGCTTGATAAAGGGTAGTGGCAGGGATAATCTCAGTACCACTGAAAGTGCGATAGTCCTTCAAGTAAGGGACTTGGGAAAAAAAAGTTCTTACTCATATTCCACCAACAATTCGTGTATCGTATAGGGCTTTTTTCCTATCCTTTCTACATAGACTTGCTTCGCACTTGTGTCTAAAGCCAGTTTAGTTTTACTCAAGAGTAATAAGGATAAAGCATTTCGCAAAGCTTGAATCCCTATAAAAAATTCGTCCCAACAATTTAGCCTGAAAAGAAAAGAAGTGGGGTAGAAGTTAAGTTTCTATTGAATTGAGTAAGATCCTTTTCAATAGAGATGCCCATGAAAAAGAATTTTTTAGAGGAGGATAAAAAATGCGGATTTCCCTATTGATTAACTTCTGAAGCGGATAAGATCCAAAGAAACCTATACCTTCAAACTAAAGAGGAGCTTCTACGTGAACATTTCTATGAGTGGTTTCTCCCCCAAAAGTCAAGTAACTAGAACCGGTTATTCCAGCAACAACTTTTACTGTAACAAAACTAGGTCTGTCAACTCCAATTATAGCAGCGGGAATGTCTTTACCACCAGATATTGCATTAAAAGCTTCTATTGCATCAACAGTGGTAATGGAGAGCAGGCTCGGAATATAATATCTTGACCGCTTATTATGTGACTATATTTATTTCTTTCCTAGTTAGTTAAGGTTAATAGTTTCCTTTTCTTAAGATAGGTAGAATTACTTTCCAAGATTGACTTGGTTTTGGTTTCCTAGAGTTTTACCTTTTCCTATTTTAGTTGGACTTGTTGTCCAAAGTAGTTTAGAACTTTATTTCCTAATATTTAAGGATAATTTCGTGGATCACCCTGTATATAAAGGGGTATCTTCTTTGTTTTTAGGTAGATCATTCACATTATTATCAATAAAACTTATGAGATTTTTCTTGCACTCTTGTGTGGCTACTCTTGGATTTATTTTTCAACCTTCAAGACTCAACTTAAGGTGGTAAGAATTAAACCCTTTTTGAAATCATAGATCACTTATAGGTATTCAAGAAAGGTGATAAGTTTAGGCTTATTGTTGTTCTTGTTATTCTAAAGGATCAGGTTTCACAATCTATTTTCTTGTTATTAATTTCTACGAAAGGCGATTAGTTCTTTTTTTAGCTAATTATTGTTGTTAGGATTCAACTTCAAGAATAGAATTCTTGAATTTAATCTATCTTTAATTTTTGTCTTTTATTCGTTTCTTTATTTTCTTTTAAGCTTCCGCACATTTCTTGTTTTCTTTAGTAAATCTTGAATCCCATATCGTGTTGCTATCAAATTCCCCCATAGCATGCTTCCCCCTCCCATGTTGTTATTTACTTGGTATTCGATTTCCGCCGTATATTTATAACTGCACAGGTTTATGTGGTGTCCAGTCTAGCCTCGTCAATACTTCACCGGGGTTAGGCTAGACACTTACCAACATATGGGGTCGTTTGTGTTGATACTACACTTATGTGCATTTTTGCACAGGTCTGGGTTTTGAGCAGCAGCAGCAGTAGTAGTTCGGGAGCAGGATTTTTATTATCACGAGACTGAGGTAGCTTGCAGGCATCCGCAGACCCGACGTCTCTTCCTATGTTTTCATTTATACTGTTGTGTCATTGTTTCGAGACAGACAGTTGGTATATTTCTTTCAGACCTTTATATGTAGTTTACTCTTAGTGGTTCGTGAGTATGTTACACCAAATCTTGCGGTAGAGGATATTGTTGAGCATTTCGTATTTATTTCAGACTTATAAAATTAGACTTCCGCAGTTATTGTTATTATTATTACCGATGCTATAAATTGATAATAGAATGGTTTTACTAATGGAAACGATAAGTAAATTGGCTTGCCTAGCTACCACGAGTAGGCGCCATCACGATCCCGATTGTAGAAAATCCGGGTCGTGACAATAATATATTCTTATACTCTTTTAGTATTTTCAATCATATTAATGTATTAATATTTCTTTTCATATCAATCAAAATTTGAATAATAAAATAAATATTTTATTCCCAAATAGTTGATGATAAGCTGTTTTTTGAAATGATAAACCTGAGTTTTTGTTATTTAGAATTTTTAATAAGAAATTTTTTATTTCTTTCTAGTTTAATGACATGTCTTAATAGTTCAAAAAATAAATTAATTTTTGTATCGCTATAAATACTAATCAAATCGACTTCAAATTGAAGCATTGCCGTTTTTCCTAGTCTCATTTGATATGGCCGTGATACTATTTAGGGTGTAACCCAACATTATTCACCATAATTATTTGTTGATCATATTTAAAAATCGTTAATTCTATATTTATGTATTTTAAAATCTATACAATGTTTTGATTTTTTATTGAACACAAAGGAAGTTACCCAACTAACTTTGATAGAAGTATAAACCTACATAATGATACTTCACATGCGGCCTAATATGCAATGATTTTTAAAGGATTTTTTTTTTCAAATTAATTTGCTTAATTTTTGTTTTAGGTTATTCTCAACTCATGTTTTAGAGAGGGAATTCTTTTTATACAATTTGAATAAATACCAAATTTCTATGTTCAAAAGGGGACATGAAAATATATTTTAATCAAAAAAAATTTCCCTAATTTTATAATGTGTTCCAATTGAAATTAATTTAATGAGAACTAAATGATATGAATTAATAAAAGTATAAGAACACCAGAACATAAATTATCTCCACTTCTTTTTCTTTTAAAAAAAATCTTCTTCACTAAAACAACTGAAAAAATATTTCTCAAGGATATAGAATTGTTATGTATAACTTTATGTTACCATGGTATATTTTTAATCAAATGAAAAGATACAACAACAACAACAACAACAACTCAGTATATTCCCACAAGGTGGGGTCTGGGGAGGGTAATATGTAGACATGCCTTACCTCTACCCGAGAGGGCAGAGAGGCTGTTTCCAATCGACCCTCGGCGTATGGAAAAAAAGGCAAACAAAAACAAAAAACAAAAACCGCATTAGTTACTCCAGCATACACCTCATAAAAATTATCTAAACATAAGATGCATATGTACCATAAAGAAACAGGCATGCAATGATATCAAAACAGTAACTACCAGAAATGACTACCAAAAGAGAACACAAACTAATTATCTATGGACGGCCCTACCACGCCTCACACCTCGGGAAAAGAGTATGGAAAATCTAGAAACCCCTATCCTACAACCCTGATACTAGACCTCCAGACTTTCCTATCAAGGGTCGTGTCCTCGGAAATCCGCATCTTGGCCATGTCCTGTCTAATTACCTCTCCCCAGTATCTCTTAGGCCTCCCTCTGCCTCGCCTCACACCGACCACCGCTAGCCGCTCACAACTCCTCACCGGGGCGTCGGGGCTTCTCCTCCGCAAATGAAAAGATACTTATTGGAAAATAATTTTTTAAACAGTGAAGGTGAGAAGTAATTTGCTTTTGCAAAGAAAGAATAACACTTTTAAAGAAGATATTGAATGAGAAGTAGTGTCTACTTGAAGAATTCAATAGCTTATATCCCAATTACTTTTGATTTTTCCCCTGGGTGAGAACCCACAATCAGACTTTTGAGCCTATTATACATGCAATCAATGCGGTTATATTTTTGAAATGGCAATAATGCCCTTGGTCGACCTCATATTCTCTCTTTTAAGATACATGTTTATCTTGAGTTATTATAGAGTAATTTAGTGTTCATGCATTCTAGAAGAAGAGCTTAGAAACACCAAACAAATGACAAGGTTTGAACCTTTTGAAATAGCAGCCGAAGAAAATCAACATAAAGTGGTAGCACAAAAACTGAAATGAAGACAATTACAAATGCCATTTCATTGTTATTCTACTAAGAAATGGTTAAAAAGAAAAGGATTCTTGAACGAGGAATCACAAAATATATAATCGCAAGTTTTAATAGTAACAACTGAATCTTTAATGATTTTCTAGAGCACAGAGTTATCAGCTACCTCACCATCAGAAATGGAAAAAATTTATGGTAAGACATGAATAAAAACCCAAAATTGTTCCAAACCTCATCAACATCTAGCAAATGAGCTAATTGAACATCTATAATTGTATAATTGAATGCAACTTCATCTTTGTGTATGTTCAACTTCTTATCTCTCTTGTTACGTACTAGCAAGCGCAACCTCCTCCTTGCTGCTCTGTGTTAGATGAACTTGAGGTAGGCTTCAAATTCACATCAACCATATCTTCTTGCTTTGTGGACGAAAGGGCTTCCATTCCCGGTAAAGCAGCAGCAATCTTTCGGAACAGAGGCTGTAATGTTCAATCACATTTTAGGGTCATCCTATTTGACTATTAGTTGGTTATACAACTAAAGGGAAACCCGGTGCATAAAATATCCAGCGTTCACGCAGGTTCGGGGAAGGGCAGCACCCCTAGGGGTGTGATGTAGATAACCTACCCTTATGCAAGCATGACTGCTTCCACTACTCGAACCCGTGACCCATAGGTCACACCAAAATAACTTTGTCGTTGCTCCAAGGTTATATAATAATGAAAAGGAAATGTAGTTAAATTGTATGTTATGCACAAATATTAAGAGATGAAGAGGAGATTGCAGCTCCATAACATAATTTAACCAAGGGGCAAAAGAAATAGAACGGCAATTGTATCTAGGGGCTTGAGATGACTGTACCTTGATATTGAATCCAGCTTTAGCACTGGTTTCTATGAACATTACGTTAAATTCCCGAGCCTTGGTTTCACCTTCTTCAATGGATACTTGCCTGTTTAAACATCATCATTCAAATCAGAGATAGTGGAAAAGATTGGCATCATATTATAGTGAATTTAAATCCAATTTCCATAATCGATAATCTTTACAAAGGAGGTTTTATTTTTCTGAACGAATATAGGAAGAGAGAAGTGAATTGGTAAGAGACCATGCCCAAAACAAAGTCAAGAATCAAACTCCTCCAGCTATAAGCACTATACAAGAATGAAACAAAATAGAAGTCCCTAACTCTTCGAAAATAATATTCAAGATCAGGGCATGTCTTACAAAATCTCATGGTAGAGCCAGGATTTCAACTTTATGGGTTATGGATTTTAAAATGACGATTTCAAGTGCTGATAGATTGGTTCTAATTTAATATTTATACATATTTTTTTTTTAAAAACTAACACAAATATACTGTTTGAGCTACAAATTTTTTTTAACACAAATATACGGGTTCGGTCGAAACCGTAGCCGGGCTTCTAGCTCCGCCCCTGACCAATATGATTGCTGTGACCAAAATTCTAGGTGCCTAGGCCTATTCAGAAATAAAGAAGTGTATAGAATCATGCGAATGTTTAAGCAAAGTAGGAAAAGGTAAACCACGAAAAAGGTACAACTGTGGTTAAGTGGTAAAAGCAATTGTCAAAATAAATCAATCAACGAATGAAGCAACCATCTGGAAACCTACCTTTTATCAACAAGATCAGTTTTGTTCCCAACAAGAACGATTATGACATCACTTCCCCGTTCGGTACGTACTTCCTCAATCCACTTTGAAGTGTTTAGAAATGATTGGCGGTCTGCGAATGCCATGATATATCAGAATATATACGTCATGGCACATAAAAAAGTATAAAAAAATAATCAAAGACAAATATCATACTGCATGGGATAACCAATAGACTGACTTCCTTAGAGACTTCTATTCTTAGTATGCTCACAAATCCTAAAATTGTTGAGTAGGCCACAAAGGGCAAAGATATATGTAGAAACATTATATAAAGACAAGTTCAATCAACTGCTCACTGGCAACATCATACACAATTACAGCGACAGAAGAATCTCTGATGTAGCTCGGAATAAGACTCCTAAATCTCTCCTGACCAGCAGTATCCCTGTATACGTGAAGATATTACATCAGGAAAAGTATAAAATGAAGCAAATTATTAAAGCAGTAGTAAGATGAGTGAAACAGCTTCTGACAAAACCACAGCAAAATGTTACAATTACTAGCTGACTCCAGTGCTATTTGAGAAACAGATAACTTTGTGTACTCGTCTGTATAAGGTTTTGCTAGTAATAGGTAAAATTAACCTCTTTGCTAGGTGCAGAAGTTTGAATAGGCATGGTCTTATGATAACGTTTCGTCTCAACTATATTCAGTATAACTTTGGTTCTAAAGATGCAGAGTAATTTCTGCATTTGCTCCACTTCAAAGCATGTAATGTTTTGTGAGAACTAAATCAACCAACCTTCAACCAAGGTGCATTACCTTGTCTAGGCACGAAATTCTAAAGCAATTCATCTCTACTGTACTCAAGAGTTCTTTGGTTCTAAGATTGGAAGGATACAGTATCCTCGATAATCAAGCTTCTTAATTTTGACATATAAGAATATCAGAACAGTCAATCTGTACCGTATACATGAAATATTCATGCATAACTAAATCTCTTTATCTCCGCTTTCCTTCACCCCAAGAAAGAGTAACCGAGGTTGAAGGATTACTAGATATTTGTAGACTTTGTTCAGTGTTTAAATACAGGCTCTCTTAGTTAACTAAAGTATTCTTGGTTCTCTTTCACATTTTCAAGTATATTCTTAGACAACTCTGCAGATGAGGAAACAGTAATTATAGTCCAGCAAAAGGAAGAACAGCAGAATATAATTCTATCATATATGTGCTGGAAACAAAAGAGAGACAGCTACCAGAGCTGCAAGCGAACTGTTCGATCTTCAAGGTACATTGTCTTGGACAAAAAATCAATACCAATGGTAGCCTGCACATTTAGGAACACGATAAACAACAAGTTGATACTAATTCAAATGATCTGCTTGAGAAATTGACCAACTCTCTATTCTAAACTGTCTCAAAGAAGGTAGGAAATTGGATGTGGAGAAGATCTGAAAATAAATCTGTTCAAATAATGAATCATATTTTGTTTGCCTAAACTTGTGGAAGATTAGTGACACAACAGAAAGTCTAAGGTACCACTCAAAGATGGAGCAGAAATTGTACACGAAGAACAAACTTCCAAGTCAAACAACTGATTCCCATCAAGTGCTCGCATATTTATTCTTTGGGTTAAAGAGTTCACTCAAAGTCAGTAACCAAGAAATAAAAATGCATTTCAATGCAACCCTAAGACCCTGCAGTCGTTGGTGACATGGTGCTTCTCAATTTATAAGCCTCAATATTCGTTAACAGCACTAGCCATTTTTATTATACATCTAAATATGAGTGTGTAAGTGAAGAAGAATCAGGATCGCACGTGAGGGAGTATGTCGCAGACATTATTAAATAAATAAAAGTGTACTCTTTCTAAAAGCTCAAGCTTTTAGATGAGATGATCACAAAATTCAACAGAGGTTCCTTACGAGGGTGAGCTTAGTTCTTAATATCGTTCTTCAAAAGAGTGACCAGTTAGGATGTAGGAAATCGCATAACTTAAAAATAATAATATTAATTTTCCCACATTACTAATTGTAGCGTGAACTTTTCATATTAATTGCGAAACAAAGAAGAAAAATGAGAACTTGAAACAAAAAATACCAAGTATCAAGATCCAACAATTGTATCCTAAAAGAACAGTAGATACTACTTTAAATTTCTGACTGAAAATGAGAAACTGGCAAAGCATAGTTGCGTGTAGAGACCACAAGACACCACTAATCGACATTAATGATTTTTAAAAAAAAACAGAAGACGTTATGTTTGACTTCTGAACTATAAAATGTGCATATCAACTCCACACATGGGAGCTTATAGTGTGTGTATGCGTGTGTGTCTGTATGTGTTTGTCTTTTTGTCCTCTTAAGCCGAGGGAATTTCGGAAACAGCCTCTCTACTCCATCGGGGTAGGAGTAGGTTTGCATATATGCTACCCTCCCTAGACCCTACTAGTGGGATTTCACTGGGTCGTTGTTGCTGTTGTTTGTAACTAATTTGTGTTTCAACTATAGCTGATTGATTGATTGATCTAATGATAGTAATTAATAAAAAAATTACGTATTGGAACAGGTTTGAATATAGCAGAATGTATATAGAGGATTCATACAGCCTGTTGAAATATCAAACATCCCACATCGGCGTGTGAAATATTTGGTAGGGAATATTTCCCTAAAAAAAGAGACCTAATATTTAGGATTTAA
>JASVEL010004254.1:130000-142422 GCA_032618575.1 Nicotiana noctiflora | reverse complement strand
GGTGGCCTTATCCATTTATACGATGGAAATAGTCGTAGCCATGTACGTGATTTTGACTGTCATCGAGTTATTTTCTCATAGTCGAGGTAGGTCGACTTAATTATGACGATGGCCTTAGCCATTTAAACATTGGAGATGGCCGTAGCCATGTATGTGATTTCGACTATTGTCGGGTTAGTTTGTCGTAGTCGAGCTGGGTCGACTTAATTATGATAATGGCCTTAGCCATTTATATGTTAGGGATAGTCGTAGCCATGTAAGGGATTTCATCTGTTGTCGAGTTATTTTGTCGTAGCCGAGCTCGGTCAACTTACTAACGATGGTGGCCTTAGCCATTTATATGTTGGAGATGGCCATAGCCATGTACGTGATTTCAACTGTCGTCGAGTTATTTTGTCGTAATCGAGCTGGGTCAACTTACTAACGATGATGGCCTTAGTCATTTATACACTGGAGATGGCTGTAGCCATGTACGTGACTTTGGCTGTCATCGAGTTATTTTGTCATAGTCGAGTTGGGTTGACTTACTGACGATGGTGGCCTTAGCCATTTATATGTTGGATATGGCTGTAGCCATGTGTGTGACTTCGACTGCCATCGAGTTATTTTGTCGTAGTCGAGTTGGGTCGACTTACTAACAACGATGGACTTACCCGTTTATACGTTGGAGATGGCCGTAGCGTTTCATACATTGGAGATGGCCGTAGCCTTTCATACATTGGAGATGGCCGTAGCCTTTCATACATTGGAGATGGCCGTAGCCTTTCATGCATCGGAGATGGCCGTAGCCTTTCATACATCGGAGATGGCCGTAGCCTTTCATATATTGGAGATGGTCGTAGCCTTTCATACATTGGAGCTGGTCGTAGAATTTCATACATTGGAGATGGCCGTAACCTTTCATGCATCAGAGATGGCCGTAGCATACATCGGAGATTGCCGTAGCCTTTCATACATTGGAGATGGTCGTAGCTTTTCACACATCAGAGATGGCCATAGCCTTTCATACATTGGAGATCATGCTAGTCCAGTCCTATTGTCATGCCAGTCAGGAGGGCGTACGGAGTGGATGGTGTGATAAACTTCCCTATGAGTATCTGTAGGCGTCTCCTCTGCCGCCTCGTTAAAACCCTCCCCGAGAAAACCCAATTGGGACAAAACTCGATGAAGGAAAAAAGAGTACGACTCGGGAGGTGCCTTTCAAAAATGGAAATTTAACTCACTAAGAACAAATAAACAGAACCGTCCAAAACCTATCAAAGAACAGTTTTAAGAATTCTTAATTTATTAACCAATTTAAATTATAACCACAATGTGATGGTTTTATCTAACAAACTAACTTTGTATTCACTTCTAACAAAAACTATATTGTTTATCACCTTACATTACATAACATGTAAATTTTTAAGTCCCTGATGCTTATTGACATCAAATAGTGTCGCAAAAAATGGGATGCAAAAAGCAAGACACATCCTGTTTCAACCCCATTAAAATGCGGATGACTCATCAACAGAGTTGTCGACTAAGAGAAAGAATAAAGATAACTGGGAAGAACTGATTCGGCGTCTATTTAACAAGGAATGTTGTAACTAATACATAACTATTCCTAAAAATAGATGTAAATATGATAAACATGTCAAAATCAGTCTAACAGAAAATTCAATTTGATCATTCGAATGTATTCATAAAATCAACTTAAACAATATAATAGAAAACCATAACATCATGATTTTCGGAGTACTTGAGTGAAAAACATAAAGAGGGAAGAACATATTGCCTAAAGAAATCTGAGCAGAGAACACCGACGAGCAGTGAAGGCAGAAATCGGAGAACACTTAAATCTGAGCAGAGAACGCCGAAATCTGAGCAGAACACAGAAATTGTTTCACTGGTTCTTCTGTGAGAGTAGTTGCACCATATAGATCGAACTTCTTTCCTTAGGTTTTTTTAATTTGGAAGAATTGTAGTTGGAAAAGAAATTTTTTTACCTTATTGAAACAAAATTGTAGGGTTTTTTTGCGGTTCCTTGCATTGGTTTCGAGGGAAAACAAAGTTCAGAATATTTTAGTTTTCCCGGCTCTCTGTTTTTTCCCCTCTGTTATTTTTCAAATTTTTTTTTATATTATATTTAAATAATTTAAATTCCAGTTACTGTGGCGACTAAGTCGCTACTCATTCTTGTACATGGCAACTATGTATGAATTGCTACTAAAACTTTTACATCAAAATTTTATTTTTGCGGGAAAGTGAAATTTAGCGGTATATTTATAGGTATTTGTTGCGACCTAAGTTTATTTGTCATTAAAAGTACCCTTTTCATGGTAACTATGATAGTTGTCACCAAAGCTGTAATTATTTATGACAAATTTAATATATCTCCAATAAATCACTTACTTTTTGTGGCGAGTAATATAGTCTATGTTGAAATTCGTCACTAAAAACCTCATTTCTTGTATTTATAAATACTCCCCATGGGGTAGGAAATTTGACCACCTGGTAAAGGCTTGAAGGAAACGCTTGCATGACGTGTATTCATGGGCGTCCTATGTTGACGTTGTACGCCATCTCTTAGTTCATCACATGGAAAGTTATTTCTAGTGTGACTCGTCCCGCTAAGACGAGTAGGGTTATTCCTCCGGATGTCTATTCCACTGCATTGTGAAAACCGGTTAGTGTTATGCAGCACGATATTACTCTATCCTCGAGTCCCATTTATGCAAGGACCCTTGGGTGGATAATACAGGCGCCACTTTCATCATCGATCATGACTTTTTTGTCATTCGTATCAGCGATACGTAAAGTAATAACTAAAGTATCATAGTCAGGGAAAGAAAAATCGCCGGCGTCAGACTTATCGAAGGTGATACTACCTTCAAAGTCGTCATACCGTTCGTGGGAGATAGTCTGCTTCAGTCTGTGCGAATTGGAAAATTTGACGTGGTTGATCATTGAGTCGTTGCCGCCACCGACGATCATATTTATTGTTCGTGTTGGGGAAGGCGACTTTGGTGGCCTACGGGGTTGTTCCCGTCCGTGCGTAAAATTGATTTTCCCCTTGTCGCTAAGCAACTCCTATAGGTATCCCTGACTCAGCATCTTGACTACCTTTTGCCGTAGGCCTATGCAGTCTTCAGTTTGTGTCCCAATTCCTGATAGAACTTGCACAGGACGTTTGATTTCCTTGTGGCAGGGTCTGATTTCATCTTCTGCCACCATTGCACCTTGGTGCCTAGCTTCTCTAGTGTGTACACCATTTCTGAAGGAGACAAGCAACAATTATGTGCAGATAATAAGGGGGCATACCTCTTTCATTTCAGAGTAGGGCGACGTGTCACTATAATGCATCCGTATGTTTGGGCGGCGGATGGGAGGATTTGGTATCCGGATGATGTCAGTCTCTGTTGGAGCGCGGGAGTTGTTCTTGATGTCCATCATTACACCGATCTCTCCTTGTTTCCGAGTGTATTGACGTTGGCTGTTGTGTCGGCCTATTGAGACCGTCCTCTTCCGCTTATACCTCGATATAGTAGGCATTCTGGATTTCCTCCTATGTGGTAGGGGGATATTTCATGAGGTGGCTCAGCAGCTTCTTGTTTGCCCTCGAGCCGTCCCTGCTTAGCCAGTTCTGGGAAGCGGCAGATTCATCCACACCCTGTTAAACTTGGCTAGGAAGTACCTGAGCCATTCACCTATGGTATGTCTGACGATGAAGATGTTGTTGACCCTTGCTTCCGCTTTCTTCGCACCTACATGGGCGGTGACAAACTTATCCGCCATTTCTTCAAACATTGATATTGCCTTAGCTGGCAACTAAGAATACCACGTGAAGGCCCCTCCTGTCAACATCTCGCCAAACTTCTTTAGGAGCACTGGTGGTACCTGTTTTGTCGATAGGTCATTGCCTTTCACAACAGTGACGTAGTGGATCAGATGATCCTCGAGATCTGTGGTTCCGTCGTATACCCTCAAGGAGGGAGGCATCTTGAAGGTTTTTGGGATAGAGTAAGGGGCAGCTTCTTCAGTGTATGGCTGCTCTACGAACCTCCCAACGTCGCATTTTGGTAGCAACTTGGTAGCTCCGATAATTTTGTCGACCCTCTCATGGTGTTCCTTTATCTGGTCACGAAGTGCTTTGTTTTCGTTTTCCATTTCTTCCATCTTTCTTAGGATGGCAGTTAGCATACCGACACTGGTTTGTGCCTCGATGGGTTGGTTATTTATTCGTGTATCCTCATATTCGCCCATGGCAACGGTGATGCTTACCGTTTGGCAAAGGCCTGATGCCTTGTTGTGATTTCTCAACCAAGCAACTTAGGGTGCTTGTTAGCCACTATTTCAGTAGATTTTTGACCACCGAGGGTGCTTCCTTAATAGCAGATATGGAAGCTCCTTTATCGTGCAAGATCGTTAGATCTTCGGATGGGGAAGATGAGATCTCTGCACCTGTTGTGGAGCTGGGGGTTGCGTTAATGATGACATCGTGGCCTCATTGAGAGGACCGAGAAGGTTGGTTGTGACCCCCACTATAGCTTTTGATCTGGTGTTATTTTCAGCCATTTTTTATTTTCGTGTGATATAGAGAAAGGTATGGTTGATATCTACGTGGATACCATGATTTTGATTCTCGAAATTCCCACAGACGGCGCCAAATTGTTTGGCTCAAAAGTTAAAAATATACTTTTTAGGCTAGAAAACAATCAAAAATATGGGAGGGTAAATCGTAATCAAATATAATGGGCCTGGAGATATAAGAATAATAATTATGCTATAGATCTAATACATAAAATGATATTATGTACTTACGATTCGTCAGAAGTAAGAATAGAGAGAGAATGAGAGAGTTGAATTATTCAATAATAACACTGATGGTCTTTACAATGGGAAGGTCCCCTTTATATAAAGAGTGGCCTTCCTTAAAATAATAATAAAAGTATTGAACGTGGTTGACGTCCTCCTAGCGAGGACGCCCAGTTTTAAATAACGTTGCCTTCGCCCTCACGTCCGAGTCGTGCCCTTATTGTAACAGACATACGTTTACAGGACGTACTCTTTGGCATAAAGACATATATGATCAAATTTGACCCCATACAAGGGAGAAGTAAGATCTACGTAAATATTTTATCTTGCCTATATTATACCTTCCTCGGACCATAAAATGTGGGAATAGGTTGGATATATTATTGTTGCTGTTGATACAAAGCAAATTGTGGAGCTGCAGAATTTCCAAGATCTGTCCCATGCAAATTAAAGTCGTTAGTATTGAGGGGAAGAGGGAGGATCGATGTGACAGCAATCGAACAAATAATTGCATAGAAAAAAAGCTGCAGCCATCAAATGGTGTGCCTGCTTTCCAACTAATGTATGCATGGTATATATAGAAACAGGTTTGCTTTTTGCATGAAAATGAGCTCAAAAAGACATATTCCCTTAAAGGAGATTGGTTACATTTATTGTTTCATTAATGGAGAGGGAATTAGATTCTTACTCCACCATCTCCTTAAATAGATTAAGTTTTTCTCGCCATTTTCTCTGCATCACATGTGCAGATGATCTATAGTTAGCTAGCAGCTGCCAATTAAGATTTGATCCACAATGTGTTGCATGCAAAAGCAACGTCAAATCTAAATCATAAAGTCACTTTTATAAATAATTTAATTACAAGTAACTGCTCATAATAAGTAAAAATAATTACCAATTGTTGGAGATATTCACCAAGTGAGGATTTCCAACGACCAGTAATTTAAACCGGGTTGTTGCAGACATGGGCGAAGCTACGTAGCTTCAAGGGTGGTCAGTTGACCACCCTTCATCGAAAATTTACATAGTATATATAGGTAAAATATTTTATTTTAGTGGTATATAACATATATTGAACACCCTTTATTGATTTTTTTTTATACTTCTTTCAAGTTTGAACACCCTAAATGAAATTTTTGGCTTCGCCACTGGTTGCAGATGATTGACTTTCGCAAGAGAAAACTCGTACGTCTTCTAACTAGTATTCGCAGGTTAAATACTAAACCAGTAAATAAGAATAGACAACTTATTACGTATAACATGTTAATTAAGTTATACTAATACCGTAAGAATACAATGTATATGTATTATATCCAACTAGCTAAAACATAGGGGTTGCCTCAACATGCAGCATTTGGGTTAAATGAAAAGTTAATTTCTTTTTTAGGAAATTCTTGTGTGTACATCCATTACATTTAAAACATTTAATTATTCCCTTCTATTTAGTTTTAGGTATGTGAAGAAATTAAGGTCAAAAGCCATTGCCTCAAAGTTGAAGTTGGACCACATTATATTTGGCCTTACATGACTGAGACAGCTTCTAGCTACAAGATTACATTATTTCTTCTTTACAGCTTTGCCAAAGAGAATTTACCAGTATATGTCTATTCTCTTTCTATATCTAAATTTTAGTTTTTAACATACATGTAAAGTTCAGTCTAGTTTTGTTACTTTTAATGCGACTTAATTAATTAAAAAGTAAAATACAAAATGGTAACATGATTACGTATATACAACTAATCACTTTAATAATCACCTTTTGTTCCTATTATTGTGAATAGAAAACATGTCACGTCCCAAAACTACGTGACTAACACCCGGCATTTTAGCCATATCGAGGGAACTAGGTAGCCGTATGATAAATTCGACATATGGACTTTAAATTGGGAAAAATTCAAAAATAGTCAAATTTATCACTGGTTCTTGAAAAATAGCCAAGTTTTAAAAGTTATCAAAATTTAGCCACTTTAATCCGAGCGAAAATACTGTTCAAAATCTGAAAAATATGCCCGTAAATTTTACTGGAGTTCCAACATAAATATGTTTGAACTCCTGTAAATTTTACGGGAGTTCCAGGATAACTATGATGGAACTCCTACAAATTTTACTGGAGTTCAAGCATAACTATGCTGGAATTCCCGCAAATTTTACGGGAGTTCCAGCAGTATAATTGTCCAGTATAATATACTGGAGTTTAGAGCACTAGTGCTCCAGTCTCCCGCAAATTTTACAGAAGTTAGTAAAGTATACTGGTCCAGCATAATATACTGGAGTTCGTACACAAATGCACTAGAACTCCCGTATATTAAACTGGATCGGTCCCTGTTGCAGCAAACTAGTGGCTATTTTTTAATGACTCCATAAATAGTGGCTATTTTTCATTGACCAGTATAAAAACTGGCTATACCATGAAATTTTTAAACATTTTTTATTAGAGTTGTAGAGTAGCTACTTGATTGTCCAGTTGATCGACAGGTTTGTATGGTGATACAATATTCTGTTTCAGTTCTTTCACATTTTTTGAGTAACATTTAACTTAAGATCAGAGCCGCATGTAGTAGCCAATTTCTCTAAGGTTTGGACTATGGTGTACTATATTGTTGGATTAAAACGCTTGTGATCTAAGTACCATTTGTTATTTTTTTTAAATCCTATATTAGACCTAAATATGAGAACTACAGAGTCAAATACATAATTTAAAGCTTATGGTTTCTACATTGACTTCAAGTAAATTACAATAATTACTAGGTTTATAGTTAAATCTTTATAGATATTTTTATTGAAATTTTAATATATAAATAGAGTCTAAGTAAAAGCTATTAGGTTCCTATAAGCCCGTATGTTGTCAAACTCTAGATCTGCACTTAATTTGATAGTGTAAATGCACAAAATTTAAGTTCGTACTCATTATATTCTTGTTCTACAGAAAAATATACGTGCAATATTAATTCACAGCATTTGAGATTGACATTGTTTATTTAAAAAAGAATTAAGTTATATATACCGTATTATAAAATTATAAAATTATTTATACCGATAACATATATAACTTAAACTCGTTAAAGAAGGATAGGAGACAGGAGAAAAGAAGAAAGATACTTTCGATGGTGACATCCCACCAGCGCTTGCCTTTTCCTTTTTCAGATCAACGTTTATTATCATATAATATGAAATGTACATAATATACTGTTCTAAATTAGGGTTTCTAGATTGAATATAAGCATTTTATATATTCTTGATATAATATGCATGGGGTGCTAATCGTCTCTCTTATATGATTTAACCATGATATCGAAAAAAGGAATGAAGCTTACAAAATAGAAAACACTATCCTTATTCAAAACCCTAATATTTACTAGCTAGGTAAAGCACAAAAAAACAGATAAATAAATACCCTTCCTTTATATTTGTTCTGATCTCTATCTTTTGTTCTTTCTTCTTGCTTAGTTTTCTTTCTTTTTCTGCATACCCTCTTTGGCTATAGTGTGATATTCTCCACCATAAATAAACCTTTTACAAAAGAGAAGTAATATTTGGGGCACTAACACAATGGCTTTCTCATCTATTCCCATCTATCTAGATCCTCCCAATTGGCAACATGAGGTAATAAGAATTTGTTCATCTTTTTTCCCTAAGAAAGCTAGCAATTGGGAAAGAAAGATAAATATTCCCACTTTCTTTTACTATTTGAATATATACTTTATAGTACTCCACATAGTAGTATTTGATTTCTTCTCTTCTTGGTAAATTTGCAGCAAGGAAATCACCACCAACAACTTGGAGTTGCAAATGAGAATCCCTCTCAGTTATCACCAGTTATGTTGCCACCTCCGACAGTTGAAGGAGGTGGCGGCGCAACTAGTTCAATTAGGTCTGGCTCGATAGCAGAACGAGCCAGGCTAGCAAAAGTAACACAGCCAGAGACGATCCTAAAATGTCCACGTTGTGAATCCATGAATACAAAATTTTGTTACTTCAATAATTACAGTCTTTCTCAGCCGCGTCATTTCTGCAAGACTTGCCTGAGGTATTGGACTAGAGGTGGCGCGCTGAGGAATGTCCCCGTCGGAGGTGGATGCCGGAGGAACAACAAGAGAGGAACTAAAAGAAGTAGATCAAAATCCCCCACTAGAAGTGATTCAAAAAGAAATGGTCCAATTACCTTAGCAAATGACACAACCTCTAATAATAATAGTATCCCCCATTTCCCTCATACAACACATTTATCATTCTTGACTACCCCTAATTTGCATAATTTCAGTGACTTCACATCTACTGAAAATGGCATCAATTTTGGAGGATCTCAACCTCAAGATGGTGCAAGAGATCACATGGAAGTCCAAGCCAGATTTATTGACCAATTTAGATTTCAACAAATGCAACAATTTCCATTTTTCTCCACCTTGGAACAACAACCTAGTAATAGTTTATACCAATTTGAAGCAGCTGCTGGATACCATGTGGGAGAAGTGGCAAATGTGAAGGTGGAAGAAAATAAAGGTACTAACAGTCAAAGTCTGAATTTACCAAGAAACAATTTGGGGGTCACAAATAATCAGGTTTGGACAAACTTCCACAGCCAACTATTGTGATTTTCTTGTAACATCTTCAGAGATAACACCTATCAAGATTGAGTTATTTCTTTTTACTTTCCATAATGGTTTAGTCCGACTCAACTTGTGCGCACAACTACTTTATTGAGTATCTATTTGCTATTTTCCACGGGCACAGTACCGAGCAAGCTTGAGCTTTTCGTTTATCTACAACAGGTTCGACCCCTATTTACTTATGGTGAAGAGATTGAATTATGAAGCAGCTTTCTTGAATTTCAAGCTACTAATTATCTCAAGAGGATTCTCATGTGCTAGAAAACTTAGTTTAATGGTAGGGTTTAATTTCATTATTTCCCATTTTTTTGTTCTTTATGTACTGTGCAAACTTTTTCAGATCAATTGTAAGCTTTTTTTTTTTTTTAAAAAAAATATCCATTCATGGGATTTAAACATTATCTAACATTAGGGTTCTGCTTGGTTATTATAAGAGATGAAATCAAATATGCACTGTACTTAGTGACTGGTTATATATTGAGTTTATTTTAATGGGATTGTGTCAATCTGGTCAATATTCTCTCCTCTTCTTCATTTTTTTGGGTTATGATAATTAAAACTTCATTATCTTGTGATAATGAGTCTTTCATCACAGCTTCATGCTTTCTATAATATGATTTACGGGTTGCATTCCAAGCTCATGTTCATAGAGACAGGAATTTATTCAAGGGTATTCCAAAAAAAATATTACTACTAATGTCACCTTGAGATTGGATCAAAACTAATTTTTGAACCCCCTTTATTTGTCACTACACAAGAATCTTCATTAATGTACGTAAGGAGATTTATCAATTTATATATAATTAAAAATAATTATTGTTGTCTATTTATCCATATTAGTAATTTTCGAACAAAGGAGATTCCATTGAACCTCTTGCCTCTACATAGCTCAGCCATGCTTGTTGCTAGAAGTAATAATATAGGAGTTAGAGTTAAGTGAGTTTCTATGAGCAAATAAATCTTTTTACTTGTATATGCTTTATTCTTTATATATATATATATATATATATATATATATATATATATATATATATATATATATATATATATATATATATATATATATATATATATATATATATATATATATCCGTTTCATTGCCGAAAGCCATTTGCCGCCACGGGCGGGGGTGGACTTACATACATAACCCACAACAACCGATGGCAATCGGCAACTTAGTAAGCTTCGCCACATACACTTCGCCCCTTGCGGTGCTACTAGCATGTTGCTTTGCCGTTCCATTGCTAAAGGCCATGGCCTGCCACGTCCTGACCCGTGCCATGGCCGTGGCCAACCATGCACTGCCATGGCCTGACCAGTGCCATGGCTAAGGCCTGCCACGTCCCGACCCGTGCCATGGCCATGCATTTTCCGTTGCTAAAAGCCTGCCGCGTGCCATGGCCATGCCCTGCCATGGCCCGACCCGTGCCATGGCCGTGGCCAACCATGCGCTGCCATGGCATGACCAGTGCCATGGCGAGGCACTGCCACGGCCCGACCGTGCCATGGCCATGCATTTTCCGTTGCTAAAGCACTGCCGTGCCATGGCCGTGGCGACCATGCCACTGCCATGGCACGACCAGTGCCATGGCTAAGGCTGCCACGCGTCGACCCGTGCCATGGCCATGCATTTTCCGTTGCTAAAAGCTTCGCCCGTGCCGTGGCCATGCACTCGCCATGGCCTGCCATGCGCACTTACGCAGTGCCATGGCCGTGGCAACCGTGCATTGCCATGGCTGCCACGTCACGACCCGTGCCGTAGCCGTGCCGACCATGCCATGGCCTGACCAATGCCGTGGCTAAGGCCTGCCACGTCGACACGAGCCATGGTCGGGCCATGGCGGTGCATGGTCGCCACGGCCATGGCACGGGTCAGGACGTGGCAGCCGTGGCAATGCGTGGTTGGCCACGGCCGTAGCACGGGTAAGGCCGGCAGCCATGGCGGTGCATGGCCATGGCGCAGGGCGGGCCGTGGCCATGGCAGGTCGTGGCCATGGCGCGGGTCAGGGCGGCGAGGCCTAGCCGTGGCACGGGCCGGGCCGTGGCGGTGCGTGGTTGGCCGCGGCCATGCCCGGGTCAGGACGTGGCGAGCCGTGGCAATGCATGGTTGGCCACGGCCATGGCACGGGTCGAGGCCATGGCGACTGCGTAGCGGTGCATGGCCATGGCACGGGCTGCGCATGGCCATGGCACAGGGCGGGCTTTTAGCAACGGAAAATGCATGGCCATGGCACGGGTCGGGACGTGGCAGGCCTTAGCCATGGCACTGGGCCGGGCCATGGCGGTGCATGGTTGGCCACGGCCATGGCACGGGTCGGGACGTGGCAGGCCATGGCAATGCATGGTTGGCCACGGCCATGGCACGGGTCGGGCCATGGCAGGCCATGGCAGTGCATGGCCATGGCACGGGGCAGGCTTTTAGCAACGGAAAATGCATGGCCATGGCACGGGTCGGGACGTGGCGGGCCTTAGCCATGGCACTGGTCGGGCCATGGCGGTGCATGGTTGGCCACGGCCATGGCACGGGTCGAGACGTGGCAAGCCATGGCAATGCGTGGTTGGCCACGGCCATGGCACGGGTAAGGCCGTGGCGGGCCATGGCAGGTGCATGGCCATGGCACGGGGCGGGCTTTTAGCAACGGAAAATGCATGGCCATGGCACGCGGCAGGACGTGGCAGGGGCACCTCAAGGTGCGGGCTGCCAGGCGGTGCGGGCACGCATGGGCGACGGCCGGAATGGGGCGTGGGCGTAGGGTGGCATGCATGGCTGGCCGTGCAAACGTCCCGAAGTTCACGATCCGCGCACGGCAAGTACTCGTGCGGGCTCGTAGCATGCACGGGGGTCGCACCGCTTGCGGCAAACATTGGCGGCCCTTGAAAATTCGGAGGACCGAGTGCCGTCCACGCCGGTCGTACTCATAACCGCATCAGGTCTCCAAGGTGAACAGCCTCTGGTCGATGGAACAATGTAGGCAAGGGAAGTCGGCGAAATGGATCCGTAACTTCGGGAAAAGGAT